>JARHVA010007035.1:412500-457500 GCA_037957365.1 Torreya grandis
ATTTAAGCCTAATTAGCCATATTCCAAAATCTCAGTCCTAGAATTCGTACACATTCATACAATATCAATTTAATTTTTTTTATTCACTATGTACATGTATAAGTAAGAAATATTACAAAGTTTCATTAAATTCCCATGGTTAAATCTCTCAAAAATGCCCAAAGCTTGCTAATATAGGGTTTTCCATGCCTTGTACATACTCTCCAAAGGACCAATTTGAAATTCCAACTGATCTTATTTTCTTTAAAACATCATCATTACATCTCAAACATCTCATAATACCTTTCCAATGATAAAAAACCAACTTTGCCTTTATGCCTTTGAGATTGCCTATGGGGATTTGAGCCTGCATATGGGGATTGCATGATGTTTAGAGTGTGAAAAACATTTAAAGGTGTTTAATAGGTTTATAAACATCTTTCCATACTTTTAAAATACTTATCTAATCTTGGAATCCTCAAACACACCTTAAAACTCCAAAAAATATGCTTGTATGAATAGTGACCATTATGAGACATGGAGGGGACTGTGATAAAACATAGAGAACTTCCACTTGTCATATGACCTTCACAATATTATATATGAGTATATTATGTCATTAATACTAATCTTACCAATTTTCAAGACATTTGGATATGTACTTTGTCATATAGACTCTTTTTACCATAATTTACCTTGAACTTCTTGCATGCTTCCTTCATGCCAAAACTTGTCTTTCTTCAAAAAATTTCATGAAAAACTTTAATGTGATCATTTATATAGGAAAATATAGGTTTAAAACATCATATTATATGGTTTTAATATCTCTTTAAGGCCTAAACTGCTTCTTGGCATCTAGAACCGATAAAACTTCTAGAAATCTCCAATGGCTACCTTCTTGACTACAAGAGGACTGTGTCAAAATAACAATAAATTTAAATATTTATATGAGATCTAATATGGCATGGTATTTTTTTATTATGTCATGGATACCATTTTTACCAAATTTTGTGCTTTGACTCAACCTGTAGATGCCCCAAACTGACCAATTTTTCCAAGGTAGGGTCTAATGTTGATCATGATTTGACATAGGGTTGACTATACTAAAATAGTGAATATTTTACATCATAAAAAATTAAAAAAAAAAAAATTAATTTTTATATTAGGTCATAATTATCCTCTCCACCAATTTTTGTGATTAGATCTGACATATTTTAGCATGTAGGACCAATTTGGTAAAAGCTAGTGACACATGTCTGCTTGGTCAAATTTCATGAATGAGTCATCATCATATTTTTACTTATTTTATGATGCATATAATTTATTATAAGTATAAAAATTATCACTCTAACTTGTGTCAATTTATTTTATGACTTGATGCTTGTAGTCTCTTCACTAGTTTTGACTAGGCACAACCCCTTACGTTCCAAAGACCAAATCTCACTTTAGGTTTGAAGAGTACAATTACAATGATTAAATGGTCAAAAAATTCATAAAAAAACCTATTTCAAGTGTCCAAACCTAATTCACCTTTCAATAATTCTCCTAGGGTGTTCACTATCCTTCACACTATGTAGCCCATTAGGTCTCTAGGACCATTCCTTAGTTTAAGCTGCTAAAAATAAAATTCATTACATTGATAGTATTAAGTGATAATTAAGAACTTGTATAAACCTTTATCAAGTGAAAAAATACTCTTTTCCATTCCTGCTACACCTCAAATTCACAATACTCTGTCTAGGCTTGTAGCCTTATTTTCCCTATTTTCCCTTTGTTTGATTAACATGTGTCTTTTCTTGAAGATGCAAGAATACTTTAGGGCACCCTCTATCACCCTTAAAGTCCTAAAAAATTTACAACACTTTAATATTCTCCTAGTTATCACTTTATTTTATAGAAACCCCCAAACTAGGCCTAATTAGGCCTATTCCAACCAAAAGTTCTATATCTTGAATGATAAAAAGTTTCAAAGGCTCAAATCCTCACCAAAAGTTCTATCATAATATCCTCTACCTCCAACTAGAAATTTTGCCTCCAGGACCAAAAAGTGCAAATACACCACTTTGAATGTATCTAAATAGACAAATTACATTTGTTTCAATGATCATGACACCCAATTCCACTTGTAGGTGCATTTTCACTACTATTTCATAGTATGAAAACACTGACAATAAATATTGTCAAAATTGAAGCTACGGTCCAAGAACTCAATTTTTAGTGTTTTTTGGCTAAAAACTGGCACTACTAACATGTTCATAGGGATGGATAACATCTAAAAACAGGTTTTTGGCCTCCCATTTAGCTCGAATGACAAACCCACCACCCATTTTGGGTTTAAAAATGTCCTTCCCAATACAAGAAAGATGTTGATTTTTAGCCTAACTTCAGGCATGCATAAACCAAAACTATAATTCATATGGAAGAACCATAATATCCATTATGTGCATGGAAAATACATTTAATTTTACCCTGAATATAGCCTAAAAAACCTCTAAGAGATATCCATGGTAGAAGTTGCAATAAAGGTTCCTAAAGTGCAACTTTTTGGTAGTGAAGCGATTACTTGTTAACCTCCAACTAGAAACTTTGCCTTAGGGACTGAAATGTGCAAATCCATCACTTTTAACACATATAAATAGTAAAATTACATGTATTCCAATGATCGTGACACCCAATTCCTTCATAGGTGCATTTTCATTACTGTTCTCGAGCACAAAAACACTAATAACAAATGTTGTCAATGTTGAAGCTACAGTCTGAGAACTCAATTTTTATTGCTTGTTGGATGAAACTTGGCACTACCAACACATTAAAATGGGTGGATAACATCCAATACCATGTTCTTAACCTCCCATATGGATTGAATGATAAGCCCACCACCCATTTCAAGCTCAAGAACACCCTTCCTAATACAAGAAAGATGATGATTTTAGCCTAACTTTAGGCATGCATAAAACCAAAAGTTTAAGTCATATGGAGGAATCATAAGGTCCCTAATTTTTATCTTAAAGTTCTCTAATTTCACTCCAAATTTATTTTTAATCACCTCTAAGAGTAATCCATGGTAGAAGTTTTAGTAAAGGGCCCTAAAATGCAACTTTTGGAAAGTGAAGAGACAACTTCTTGACCTCCAACTAGCCACTTTGCCCCTAGGACTATTAGGTAAAAATTAACCACTTAAAACATGTCTATATAGGTAAATTACATGTGTTCCAACAAATTTTTCACCCACTTCCACCCACAAGTGCATTTTCACTACTGTTCTGGAGTATGGAAACACTGACAATAAATGTTGTCAAAGTTGAAGCTACGTTTTGAGAACTCAATTTTTGGTTCTTGTTGGCTAAAAAATAGAACTTCCAACACATTTATAGTGAAGTATAACATATAATACCATGTTCTTGGCCTCCCATCTAGTGTGGATGATAAACCCACCACCCATTTTGGGCTCAAGAAAGCCCTTCCCAATACAAGAAAGATGTTAATTTTTAGCCTAACTTTAGGCATGCATAAAATCAAAATTTGAAGTCATATGGAGAATCCATAAGATCCATCATGAGAATGGAAAATTATTCTAGTTATACCTCAAATATAGTCTAAATCACCTCTAAGAGAAATTCGTGGCAGAAGTCGCAGTAAAGTTTCTTAAAATGCAACTTTTTGGTAGTGAAGAGACAACTTCTTGACCCCCAACTATCAACTTTGACTCTAAGACCGACAGGTGTAAATACACCACATTGAGCATGTATATATAGTCAAATTATATGTGTTCCAACAACTCTAACACCCACTTCCACCTGCAAGTGCATTTTCACTACTGTTTTGAAGCACAAAAACACTGACAATAAATGTTGCCAAAGTTAAAGCTACAATCCAAGAAATTAATTTTTAGTGCTTGTTGGCTAAAAAATGGAACTTAAACACATTTGGAGGGGTGGATAATTTCCAAGACCATGTTAGTGGCCTCCCATTTAGCCTAGATGAAAAACCCGCCACTCATTATGGGCTCAAGAACGCCCTTCCTAATACAAGAAAGATGCTGATTTTTAGCCTAACTTCAGGCATGTATAAAACTAAAATTGTAAGTCATATGGATGAATCATAAGATACCTCATATTCATGCTAAATTCCTGTATTTTCACCCTAAATCTAGTCTGAAGCACCTCTAAAATCAATTCATGGTAGAAGTTGTAGTAAAGGGTCCTAAAATGCAACTTTTTGGCAGTGAAGAGACAACTTCTTGACCTCCAACTAGCAACTTTGTCTCTGGGATTGGCAAGTGAAAATCCACCACTTAAATCATGTCTATATAGGCAAATTACATGTGTTCCAAAAATTTTTACAACCACTTCCACTCTCAAGTGCATTTTCAATACTATTCCAGAGCATAGAATCACTGACAACAAATGTGTTTGGAAGGTTAAAAGGAGAAATAAACTTGTCATGTGTTTGGAAGGTTATAAGGAGAAATAAATTTGTCATGAGTAATTTTTTAGGATTTCAAAAACACCAAGTAATTTTAGTAAGCTTATTTTATCTTCAATAATATGAAATTCTTTACTAACGGTGCCAACCACATGAAGGTGGAAGCTAATTTGGCACCACTAACCTACAAAAAAATGTTAGTAATTAATTAAAGATGAAATTTATGCATTTACTACCTACAAAATCAAAAAAAATTGGTAAAATTGATTACATCTAAATTTTAAAAGTCAACATACCTACACATTTCAATCCAATGAACCACTTTGATCTGCTCTAATCTTGATAGTATCAAGAATAGCTTCATGGTTTGACTCATGAACTTTCCATGGATTCTTGTTTTTTAGCCTCCCATGATATTTTTACAATTGAATATTCATTACAAGAACCAAATTTGAATAGTGTATGATCTTCATATGAGTTTTAAAGTCTTTAAACAACCATACATTTGAATTTTTTATAGGATATCATCGAAGCTAAGTTCCACTGACTACCACATACCCAGTGGGATAATCAATGTTTTCTCCATCTACGACCAAAGAAGTCAATTTTTCCTTTCCATCTACACACCAAAATAAGTACTAATATATTCCCTCTTCATTGTCCTCATCTACAATAACTACAAAAACATGTCTTGCATCATAAAAAATAATTTTTAATGACATTATGAAGATAGATTATGAGAATAAATAATACATAAAGATTAATCTTCTACCTAGCTATACTAGATCAGATATATGGCCAAAGTCATGTGAGGATGTTATCTTTATAAGTTTTAATATTGGTAAAACCTAATATGTGTTGATTGGAATTAGAGGTTTGGAAATCTAGTCATCCACCCACTCTTGTGAATCACACTCATTCCAAATAAATTCCATGCATACATGCCAAGTGTCATGTATGAATAGTCCAAGAACCTGCATTTGAGCTATGAAATGAGTGGAGCTCACTTGAACCTATTAGAGTCATACAATCCTCATAATTTTCCAAGTCTTTTTCCTCCATTAACCAAAAATGTCTACAAATAGTATAAATTACTTGAACATTATGACATATGTTCTCATTACACCAGTCAACCATAGTTTTTGTGTCAATCAAATTAACAACATTGTCATATTTTAACTCCTCCCTTGCAATGACTCTTTTTACACATGCTTTAGCACCATCATGCTTCCCTTTTCCATGGTCAGCTTTAGCAAACTATAAATATGTTCTAAACTAGTGGTAATGTATATCCTACTCAACCAATACAAAATCCATGCGTTCTTGATTTATGATGTGAAATTGTCTGACCAAATGTAATGTTATTTGAAAATAATGTTCTTCTGAGTCAACTATCCATAGAACTTATCAAAACAACCTTGCACATACTCTGTACAATGTGATTGATCATCACTAATATATAAATGGTACTCCATTAATATTTTTTGATCTTTTTTTGTACTATCAAGTGCATGCATGAATGTTATATACACAAATATGACAATTTATGTTGAGTTGTAATATTGTGATTAATCTTCCATTTGTGGTTTGAATGTGTAATTTTTAGCAAAGTCAACTACTGAAACAATAGAATCAAGTGGGAATGTTTTCTTTCTTAGATTGAAATGTTCATCCAGCCATTTAGCCCTATGTGTGTGCCTTGCATACTCATAAATAATTTTTTCCATGAATTTGACCATAAATTTTGAAATATGTATCTCTTTTGTAACAATCTCACACATTTTAGATTCTTTGCCATCTTTTACTTGATAAGTCATAGATTTGTATTTTCTGAAACCAACTGATTCTTGTCCAATTGCACTTGTACACTCCTCATGGATACATTTTTTCAATTTTGGCAATCCACTGCAAATGCTGCAATTTCCATCCAAACATGTTTTTTTTATAAAATAACTATCCATTTGGTCTTTCACAAAAAATATTTGAAATAAATTCCCCAGCTAATTTGTCACAACTTTTATGCCACACTCCTACAAAATGTTAGTAATATGTAAAGTGCAATGAATATGGAAAAAAAATCATAGTGCATTGAAAATTCAACATGTTGCCTACAACAATAAGTGGTGCGTGTGTGATTTATTTTTACATAAAAAAGTTTGGTCATCTCAAAAAGTCTTTGACTAATATCAATTGTGAATGTTTTTTCAAAAAATTAGAGTAAAATTATCTTTGATTCATATCCAAGAAATGTTTTGGATGCAGTTCACGATTATGAGAACCAATTCTTCTTTTCACTACATCTCTTGCATTGGGTGAAACTCTTGTATTATCTTTTCAAAATTATGCAAGTAAGTCTTTCAAATCATCAGTTATAGCCTTGTTCTTTTGTTGAAGTCTATCAAAGAATGCCTAGAGCTATTTTGTATTAGGTTCATTAAGTCTTTCATGTCTTGAAACTATTTTCATTAATGTTTTTCTATTTATATCAAGTGTTTGACTTGTTTTTGAAATCAATCATTTTTTCCCTATTTCAGCACTTACTACATAAGTTGTCATTATCTATCGAGAAGCATTACAATCTTTGTTTTGTGATTTTGGGCCTACAATATGATATGCATGATGTAGATTTTCAATAATTTCATCATTTTCATTATCCATGTTATATGTTCTTAGTCCTAATGTGTACATTATAGGTCTCATCGTAACTAATTTCATCAATGAAACAAATAATTGACATTTTTGACTATCATACTCCAATCTATGAAAGAAACTATCCCACATTTTTTGAGCCAATCTTCTTGAATGATAGTCAGACATTTTGTTATGCATTGGTTTCAAAATATTTCATCAACTTCAATTAAGTAATCATATTTTTTATGCACAATTCTTGGAGGTGTTATTGTTGGTGGAATCCATTCAAAGGGTGTTTCAAAATCATTATATGTTTCCATGAAATTTTCTTCATTATTTGTTTCTTCATTATATGTTTTCATGAAATTTTATTCATTATTAATTTCATCATTATTTGAGTCCATTAAATTTTCTTCATTGTTTGTGGGTAAAGTATCATGCATATGCTCTTCATCAACATAATCAAAAAATTTAAACTTTGAATGTGAATTTCCAACATTATCTAATTTTTTATTATCAATTTCATTATAATTCAATTCATTATTATAAATTTCATCATCATTCAATTCATTATTATAAATTTTATCATTATTCAATTGATTATTGTCAATTGACTCATTATCTAAGGTATTTGGCTTATCAGGTTTAGTGTTTGTACCTTGTCTAAAATGAATTGCTTGCATTCGTACCTTGTTTTTTCTCTCAACTCTTCTAATTACTTCAATGTTTTGTTCTTCAACTTCTTTGTCTTCCTTGAAAATTGGAGCCCATTTTGACAAAAGAAAATAATAAATTAATTCAAATGTGTGGTACAATAAAACTATAACAAAAAAAGTATGTAGAGTATGTATGCAATGTCTGTGGGGACAACAATCTTGATTAGGGATAAAAATAGACGTTAAAAAGTGAGTTTTTGTTTTTACTTTAAGGAATGCATACATGTTATAGGAACATGTACGTTTTCCTTGAAGTATAGGCATATACTATAAAAACAAGAAAAAAAGGCTCATATTCAATGCATTTCCACTATAATACTATAATATGATGCAATAACACTCAATAAGACTATAATATGATGCATAAATCCCTAATATGATGCAATAAGACTATCAGATGTTACAATAACATTATCATATCATACAATAAGGATCAATATGATATAATAAGACTATCATACAATGAAATAAGACTATCATGTGATGTAACAAGAGTATCATGTGATGTAATATGATCATACAATGCAATAAATATACAATATTTTGTAATTAGGCTATCATATGATGTAATAAGGCTCAATATGATGCATAAATCCCTAATATGATGAATAAATCTCCAATACATGATGCAATAAGACTCTTGATAAGACTATGAATAAATGAGACTAATGAATGATGCAATAAGGATCAATATGTAAGATGAAATGAGTTAATTTTGCCCAAAATTCCATCATAGGTCCTTAAAAAACTAGGTGAATAATAGGGTCACAAATTGGCACTAATCACATTCATGAATTTATACATTTGTGATGAAATCAAGGAACTTAGGGGTTGTGCTTGTTATAACATTAGGATTTAGGGTTAGGAGTTTAGTGTAATGGATTTGTACATGTGTATATGCCATGAAATTAGGGTTTAATGGAACTATACATGTTCAAGTGATAAATTTAGGGTTTATGATCAACATGTCACAAAACATGACATAATTTATCCCTTTCAATCATATTGTAGTCTCTAATTTAGGTTCAATGAATTAAAATTAGCCACATTTGCATTCATATTTACATTTTTGATTAAATTAGGGTTAGTTAAGTCATACATGTTGCATCTAGATTATACAATATTGGTCCATAAATTTGGTTTAGGGGCTCAATTTTACCCAAATCATGTCGCTAATTGAACCATTCAACTAATTGGTTCAATTCATGATAGATAAAATCATACTTAATTTTATCCTAAATCATATATCATGATCTTATAGTTATGTCAAGAAGGGGTTCAAATTAGCCTCCCATTCCTCCTTGATTGAATTGCCCTTATAATTAAACCTTGTTGTTTCATGTGTGTACCTCATACACCCAAAAGTGTTATAGCTATCAGAGATGCATCAAGTCCTAGAAGTTTTAGAGTTGACAATGCCTCGAGAGGCCAAATCTAATTAAATATCACCATGTGTACCTCGCACATTCTCAAAAGTGGCAACACTGTTAGAGGTGTCAGGTCTTAGAAGCATTACAGATCTTTATCATATCTCTTTGAGGCCTGATCCAATTAGATACATGCGCGTGTGTATCTTATACACACATTTATTTATGTTATAGATCTAACTATCACTTATCCTAGAAGCATCAAATTTGTCAGAGCCTTAGGATGCTCAATCCAATAAAACATTTCCAAATGTGTAGGTCTAATACACTTGGAGAAATGTTAGAGTTCTCAGATATGCACATCTTTGATACTTAGACATGTTTCATCATCGACTCAACCAATCCAACTAAGGCCTATTCACAAATTTATCATGCAAACATAAAATCCAATAATGTTTAAAGATTGGAATAAATCTAATAAACTCATGTCTATTAAATAATTCACAAGATGTAAGCCTCTAACTTGTCATTATTGTATAAAAATTATCATGTAGAGCCCTTTAAGGTCCCATCCGAATTGAGCAAGCACAAAAAATTATCAATTTTATACATTTATGTATTCAAATTATTTATATCCATCTACCTTGAATTACCTATAGATCCCAAAGTACATTAATATTAAGTCCTACATGTAGGAGAGAACACAATTCAGTAACGGATGAGCCTCAACCTCACATCCCAAGCTAAAGCAAGAATTTTGAGACATGTACTAGTTTCTTGCAGTCCACATCATAAGGTTTCAGCTAATTACAATGAAATATGAACAATATGATTGAATATATATGTACAAAATATATATAATCTTGAAACCTTAGATGAGGGGGTGCACACTATTATTCAATTCTGATCAACCATCTATATGAAGTGAGTATTTCATCATCCACATGAATAATTATTGGGTCTCTTTGCTCAACATCATCCTTGAGGGGAAGCAGGTCTCAGATTTATGGGACATTGTCATAGGTTTAATGTATCTCAATAGAGTTTGAGATGGGGTAAATTATACATATGTCATACTTGGTCAATGCCAGGTCTATGCCATCCCTTAATGATTTAAAATAAAGTCCCTAGTGCATTTAGATATTTTCTAAGCTATACATTCATCACTACAGGCATGACATCTTAAAACAACATCATCACTAATGGATACATGTGACCATTTAAATTTTACATACAAAATATAATGCGTACCCAACTTGACCAAAATATTTAAGAAAAACATTTACATACATTGTACCGATCATCCTACTTTCATTTCTTACTATTCCAATTACATAGTAAGGTATAAAAATCTACAGTATTGATAAGAACCAAGTGTTGTCTAGCTTGTTTTTAAGCTTGCAATTGTTACATCTATGGTATAGCTAGGACTAGTCCCATGTGAAAGACACATTCTTCAGATGATGTGGGAATAGATGGAGTGGTTGATGGTATTCTCATGTGTGATGGAGGGGTAGATGAAGGAGGTACATGGAATGGAGGATTAACCATATTTTCATAAGAGATATTAATTTTAGGAAAAAATTAAATAATGTATTTGGATACATTAGGGGAATCAAGTGAATAATTGTAATAATAGATGACTCTTGTTAGACTTTCAATTAGGACCTCAAAATGCACCTATTGAATTAGATGCACTAAGTGACCATGGAAGAAACTTAAGGGACTTTATTCAACACATTTTAGGAATGTTTTTGGGACAATCTAAGGCATGATTCATAGGTATTGGGATTTATTAGATAGCATTATTGAAATAGATATCAAAGAAATGCACTATTACACTAAGGGCTCAATTTTTATTTCTACTTACATAAGATTATCTATACTACATAGTCCAATTCAATGGGTTTTCCACTTAAACAAATTAGTTAAAAACTTATAAATAAAGGGGTTTGGTCAAAGATATCAAAGAAACAACAAAAGGGTAAGATAGGATTTTAGGCAAATAGGATAATATCAATAAGAAACACAAAATTTAAGGGCAAGTAGGGTTTTAGGCAAGTAAGGTGGTAAGGTATATCCTTGCCCTACTAGGGGAAAGATCCCAATAGCTATGCATGTTTCAATTTTCAAACAAGGTTTTTGTTAACGTGTGTTCTAATGACAAAACATATTGGTGTATATAAATATTAAAGTGCACCAGAAGATGAACATGTAATATCTAATGCTTGTTCAACATTTGTTCTATAAAATTAAAAGTAACCAATCACATCTTGACAAGTAAGAGTCAAGTATTGATACTCTAATGCACAATGATTAGTACACTAAAGGTTTAGTTTTGATCATAGGTTTAAAAAATGTATTTTATGACCTCTCATGATAAAATTAGTTATATTATCAATTGTATAATGTGTTAGACCTTCAAAACTTAGTTATAAGTAGTTAAGATGACATATTGAAATGGGTAATTTTTTTGAATTTTAATACAATGTTATGGCACCTTAATTCACTATCCAAAGCTAATTGTACCTTTCCCCTATAAGAAACACGAAATTTAACATTTCCCCTATAAGGATGCATAGCTAATGGGACCTTTCCCCTATAACAAACAAAAAATTTGTTTGCTTCATTTTATTTCAAAGCAATGTGTACATGTTTTATAATGTATATGCATTTTTTATTATGTTATATAACACATATGTTTTATTTGAATTTGAATTTAAAACCAATCTTTTAGGCTCAAAAATGGCTTGGATTTCCAGGCCAAAGGCTTGGGACTATGCATCTATAGCCAAGACTGAGAGTTTTAAGTAAAACAAACAAATTTCAACTTCAATCACCAAATATGTTATGGATTTCAACATCAAAATCCAAAAAATTATTACCGTTACGACGAACACATTATCCTCTTTGTAAAAGTATGATTTTTATAATTTTTGGGCTATTTTAAGGGTTCAAACTATATTTATTTCTAACACCTTTTTTAGGCCACTACATGCCTATTCATGTTTATCTAATTTGTTTTTTTTTTATCCAAATGCAAAAAATATTATATCCTAACAAGCTAGGCCTAATTTTACACACATTTTTAAAAAAAAATAAAAAATCAATTTTTGTTTTTATTTTAGGTAGTTAGGGTGGGTCACACGATCAGTTATCCATTTTTTGTTAATTTTCAGGATATACTTAATTGCAAAATTAATAAAAAAAATTCATCGAAAAAATAATAATTTTTTTTTGTAAAATATTAGAATATCTTATCTAAATATTCACCAAAGGGTTTCTAACAATATTTAATGATGCTCAAAAAATGGTGGGCCGCACAAAATGGTACAATTTTAATTTTCATAAAAAAAGAGGTCCTATGTAAATTTTAGATGTTTGACCTATTTATACTTAGATTGTTTTAAAAAAAAAAACTTTTTTAGAAACTAGACTCAAAATGCTACAATTCATATTTTTATACTATCTTTAAATTTTGAGTGTATCCATCTCTAATTATCTACAGAAGTTCACATTTTTGAAATTTTAAAAAAATCATGTCCATGGGTAGGCCCTTTTTTGTTCCCCAAGTTGGTGCACTTACCCTTAATTATGTATTTGGATTCCTATAGACATCTTAACATGGTGTATTTTTAGCCCCTAAGAAATAAAATTCCACTTGGGAAGGTGGGGTATGGTATGGATTGGATTAAGGATTTGAATTTTGGTGGCATATAGGGTTTGGATGGATAATAGGATCATGATAGGATGTATGATTGTTAGGAGACTAAAAATTGGGATTCATAATCACAAACATCACTATTGATTCTATATGTTCTGGTTGCGCTTTATGTGACATGATTTTTGTTGTTCCAGATACTTTTGAAGATTCTCTCAAGAGGATTGAAATAAATTTATTTTTCTTAGGATTGAGAGTAGCTATGATGTAAAAGATTTAAGTATTATAATTTGCTTCGATATTGATTTCAATGATGTCCTGATCAAATGATGTAGAGTTGATTCATTCACCTATTGGTGTTTTGAATAAGTTTTCACCAATATATTATTCTTTATTTGTTGGATTTATTTGATTTTGATTGCCCAATAGTGACTCAAAGAGGTTTTCACTAAGGTAATTTTTTTTCTTGAATATTTTAATTTATATTTCCCACTAGTGCCTCAAGGAGGTTTTCATAAGGAGACATTGATTTTTTATTTGGTCAATTATTTGATTTATTATTGAATTGAAGTTAATTGATTTATTATGATTTGATAATTGGATACTATTTTGGATCCACATGGATTTTGAAATTAATATTTCTCTATGGAAGGAGTTTGATGGTGTGTGATTCTATTGGTCCAATCAATAGTTGTAGGAGGTTAATTGTCAAGACAATGGAAAGAATTGGTGGTTTAAAAAATATGGGGGATATTGATGAAATGATGGGTGATGTAGATGAAAATATTAAAGGTAGCATAATCCTTATAGAGGCTAATAGGAGGACATATTTTGATGCTTATGAAAGATTCATCAAGAATTATGGAAGAATCACTAAGGTTGTTGTACTAATATGCAGGAGGTGTGTAGTCTTTGCATTGCACTCCTAATTTTAATTAAGATGTTTATGATGATTTTGATTATGATGTTGATGTACCGATCTCACTGATTATTTAGATGATGATGTTGATCTAGATGTGGATGACACTAATGTTGTGATGCTACTAATAGAGGATGATGATTCTAATTTTAACTGTGATGGTGTTGTTGAAGTTGATCTTGATGTTGATGATGCTGATATTATTTTTATTTTATCGATAACTAATGTTTGTATTATGGCCATAATGAGGGATTGTTATATTATGTTGTCCTAAAGTAACTTCTTCACTTTTTTCTTGGTGATGGAAGCCTTGGGATGAATGGATTTATAGAAACAAGATATTTTGTGTGATAGGTAAAAGATGGGTTGTTGGTCAATAATGTTTTTCTCCAAGATGGGTTCGGTGAATAAAAGTTTTTCAATTAGGGGTAGATTAAATATAGGCTCATCAAAGATAGGATTTTTGAGGGTAGGTGAATGGTCATAAAATGACTTGTCAAAGTGAGTCTCATCAGAGATGGGTTTATCAAAGATGGGTTTGTTGTCTTGATCTTGGTTTGTAAATGGAAGAGTTTGATCATGATCTAGAAATTAATCTTGGCATATCGCCTCTATCTCACTCTCAGATGTGGATGTATACAATCATATTTCAATTTTTATGTTATTAAGGTTAAATAAGTCTTGGATGTAATTTTTGAATGTGAGGCATTTATTATTAGAATGCCCTCAAATTATATGGTGTTGATAGTATTGGCCTTCTCTCTACCAAGAGGGCTTGGGTATGGTCAAATCAAAAGGATTGGTGCATTGATAGATGATCATATTTTTGGCATTTAATTGGTAAATGATAGCTTCCAAGGTTCATTAAGAGGAGTATATTATCTCTGTACACAAATTTGTTTGGATGTGGAAGTGTTTGATTCTAGATTAGATGATTTTCCTTGGTGTAATGATGGTATAAAATAGTTGGATGACTTTGTTTGATGTGGCTCATGGGCTAGAATAGTATTGGATAGGGTTATTAGGACAATTTCCCCTTTGCTATTATGATTGGCTAGTGAAGGGGATACTATTACATTGATTTTTATGTGGATGTGTTTAAATATTCATGTTTATGATGAAACTTAGGTTTAGGGGATTAAAATTGGTAGAAATTCAAGCACCTATTTCGATGAGTCATAAAAGGATAATGCCCTTGTTTTTAAAAATATATTATTTGAACTAGGCTATATCCAAATAAGTTTTGGGTGCCATGGATATAGATGGGATAAAATATTTATGTTGTGATTTTTTAGTGCCAATCAATAGGTGCAAGACATTGAACAAAAGATTATGAAAAAATATTGTTGGATGTTTGGATTAGGTAGACTAGATTTGGATTTTGGATTGTTCGATGTTCATATTATTAATGTGATCTTGCTTAGATTGATTTCAAGTCTAATTTATGATTTTATTGATTTGGATTTGGACTCTTTTGGATTTTAATTATATAAATGTTAATAATGATAATGGATGATAAACTTGAGTAGGTTGGTTGATTTAATTGTGAGCTAACTTAATTCAAGATTTATTAGGGTATGGATAACCCTAGAGTGTTGATAGGTGACAAGATTAGACAATTTTTTTGGATTAATGTTTGGATTGATTGGGTTAGGGTCATTTTTCATGTAACCCTAGATGATGATTTGATTGGATTAAGGATGTTAGGTAGGTTCTAATTAGCTAAAATGATTGTATTGATGATAAGGAGAAACTGATTGATTGATTAGGGTGTATGTGACCTTTGATAATGTTGGATTGATTTGATGTATGATAGCTCAAGTGATTGGATAATTATATGATTGATTTTACTCAAGTTTGGATGGATAAATAAATGTTGGAGGATATCAAGTGGATGTGATTGTTAATAATATGTTTCAAACTCAATTTTGGCTTTGGATTAACTGGGTGGTTGGATTTGGTTATTGGATTGGGATTTAAGTGGATGTTGATTTGGTTGATAAGGTGATTCAAGCTTTGATTAGGTTTTAGGATTTTATCAAGCTAAGATTAGATGTTGGTTAATGGGATTATTATCTATGTAGATTAAGGAAAGCTTATGATTGGTTGGTTTAATGCGATTGGGGATGATTGGGTTAATTAATGTGGATGGGGTCAAGCTTATGCTAGGTATTATATATTATATTTTTTGGATTGATTTGATGAGGTAATGATCGGATTGAAATTTGTTTAGGATGTTGAATTATTGGGGCTGGATGAAAGATGTTGGTCGATGTATATTTGGATCAAAGGACATTGATATGTCTCTGGATTAGGGGATATTAATTAAAAATGTTTATATATGGGTTGATTTTAGATTATGGATGTTGATGCTATAGTTGATTTTGGATTAGGTGGTTTCATGGATGTTGATGTGGATGTTGTTTGTTGTAGGGTGTGAGGTTTACAAACAATACAAGCATTGAAAACACACAAACAAAATCAAGCAAGCCACAATATTATGCTAGTAGATAAGGGTGTGAAACTCAACTAACAATACACCACTCTAATCTTGTAAAGTGGTGACTAAGTTGGTCTTTCAACCCTCACTCTATATATATGTGTAGTGAATGATCTTCATGGATGTTGTTTCCCTTACATTGATAGTTTTTTGCAGCCAAAAAGTCTTAATCTAGGTTTTTCAAGGCTCTCTAGGTGCATCCTCTAAATACCTCAAAGTAAATTCATCTAAGTCTATGTAAAGATATTGTCTGATACCTAGGTTTGAGAGTGTGACCTCCTCACTTCACAAAACATGTATGGAGAATTTTAACTTGGATTTACAATAATTATCCTTGATATTTATACTCCCCCAGAACATGAAGTGTGAATTAGTGTGTGGTGATGAAATCTATGTCACAACCCTCCTAAAAACCATGAAAAGTGCATGTTGATCAAATCTACATCATGTTTCCTATTAAAATAAAAAAAGGGAGGCGTCAAATTTTTTTGATCTATAAGATCACCCTAAGGGTGCAAGGGAAGAGCATAAACAATCTAGCCCTTGGTGAAACACACAAATATAAATAATGAAAAACACAAAACAGCATTGATTATTTTTATCCCCAAAGTTGTCATAGAGGTGTGAGGGCACTGCATGCACAATCAGGGTACTTAAAATTAACCAAAATGAATTAAAAAAGGGTTTAAAAAATTGTTTGACTACTGATTTTTTTGATAAGTAAACCTTCCATATATCTAAAAGTAAAAAAAAAAAAAAAAATCCCCTATTTATATGATTTTCTTTTTTTGACAAATTTATTTGATTAAAAAAACACTTTGATATTAATATATTGTGATTTTTGTTATTTTATTTTATATTGTTTATGTTTGTTTCATTTATTCAGTCATTATATATGTTTAGGTTTTATCGAGATCCTCATTAGATATAAAACATTTGTCGTCTCACATTCTCTAATCAAGTTTAAACTCTCTCAACATATTTCCCTTCTTGATCTTGAATAAACTTCCACTTAATATTTGAAACTTCATCTAATGAAAAACATTATTTGTTGAACAAAACCAAAAATTAGGAAATATATCCTGAAATTTAAGCGCTTCAACTTGATTTACAGACTTAAACCTGCTCCTTGCTGCATATCCTGCATCATAAATATCTGGTCTGTTCCACACGTATAACCTGCCTACTTCACACATACATGGTCTGCATTCTACCTCACGACCCAATTCTCTTAAGATAACAAATAAATAGTCACTTTAGCGAGCATTAAACCTATTTTGAATTCAAAATCTTCATCAACAACTGTTGCAGACGCCTGATCTGGGTTCTGGATTTTAGGTAAAGCATTTATGACTACCGACCTGCCACATGAGTTAATTTAGACTCTGGAGAAGATCGTGCTACAAAATACTGCATTTAGTGTAAATCCTAATCTTGAAAATCTTCTCATTCTGATAGATATTAAGGTTAATAATTCATGTGTAATGGACTACATTAATAGATTGGACAAATTTGATGGCCTTGCAGTTGGGGAGATTGTTGGAGCCACATAAAGATGCATATTTTTGGAATATGCTCCAAACCTTACCAAACTAGCGGAAGGATGGGCATCAGATGCTTATCTTGCCAGAGAAAAGCGTGGGTGAAAGATTAGGAGGAAGAGGCGTTAATAGTAATCATGCACAAACACAATCTTATGGCGAGCATTTTAGTGCAGGCAATCGGCCCATGGGACCGCGGACATTAAATATGGGGTAATCATTGCCCATAATAGGGTAAAAGAGGGTTAACAACGGATTCTTGGTCACTGGAGAATTTAATATTATCCCTCGACAGGCTGGGGTTTCACAAGATTCAGCAGATACTGGGAATTTCATAAATCTTTTTGTGAGATCTGTGCCCAGAACAATAAAGAAGATGATATAAAACCCTTATTTTCTGAACATGGAAATGTCCTTGAAGTTGCTATGATAAGAAAATAAGCGAACTGGTTAGCAACAATGATGTTGTTTTACAAAGTATGCAACTGTTGACGAAGTAGACAGAGCCATAAGAGATTTACATAATCAGCGCACATTACACGGGCTTAGGTCCAATATAAGTTATATATGATGAAAGAGAGTGTGAATGCCTTGCGGAGTAAAAATTTAACGTTATCAAAGGAGAACCAAGGAAAATTCAAGGAATATATTAACGAAAATCCTCATGCACGTCCAAGAATAAACTTGACTGTGATAGTTTTGGCAACTGGGTTTCAACCAAGTTACAAGTCACTTGATCTGAATCTACCTGCTGAAATGGTAAAATGTGTAGAAGTGTTTAAATAGTTTCATCAGGAAAAAATAAAGCAGAGAAAGCTTACATAGATATACTCTCTGGGTACGTGTAATATCAATGGGAAGTTTGATCCTAAGCCAATGGAACTCGTTATTACTACTTACCAGACAACCGCACTTTTACTTTTCAATGCATCGGAAAGGCTAGGTTATTCATAAATCAAACCCCAACTGAATTTGACCCATTAAGATTTTGTCAGATTGCTACATTATCTTTCAGGTGAAAAACGAAAAATTCTCAATAAAATTCCGAACACAAAAAACACAAAAACTGTTACATAAACAAATCACATTTAACTGTTATATACAATAATTAACTACATACAAAAATCAATATCAAAAATTTTAATAGTGGAATAAACAAAATTTAACAATATTACTCAAAATTTGAGAATTTTTTTTTTAATAACTAAAATTCAGCATCAAAGTTTTTAACATAAACAGTTTCGCTCCCACTGCGGTCACAAAAAATATAATCATTATAATCTAAATATTAAAATAGAAACCATGAACAAATCATCAAAGATTCACCCATAAATTGAAATAAACACCTTAAATTCAGCAAAAGGCACAATAATTCAAAATGCAAACTAAATGAAGAACAAACAAAAAAGATCATACCTCAAATTTGCTTGTGAATTCCTCCTCCTTGATATTGTGCATATGCTCCAAGTGATTAGTGGATTGTTGATGCTTGGATGCGTGATTGCTATGAATTTGCTTAGAAAAATTGAAAACACTTAATCTAAGGATGATTTATTGCCTTGCAATGGTTGATGGATAGTTTGGATGCAAGGATATAAGGATGAAAAAATTTGAAGACTCAAAGATTCAAAGTTAGAAAATGGTTTGTATGAGGGTGTAGCTTAATTTATAGGAGCTTCATGAAAGAATGAAGAGTTATATTTGGTTATATTTGCGTCATGTAAGATCGAGATCAATGGTTGAAAGTTTATGTGAGGATTTGGTAGTTGATTTTATGAATAAAAAATTGTTTGGAAGATTCTAAGATGGATAGTGCAACGCTCAAGGAAGATTATAGTGTTGTAGAGAGGTGTTAGGTGATTCTAGATGAATGCTAGGCTAATAGATAAATATTAAATTTATATTAGTGATGTGATTTGTAGGAATGTTAGTGGGGATAATTAGAGTTAGATAAACAAGAATTTTAAATTTATAAAATATTGTGAGAGATTAGCTAGAAGTTAAATATGATGTTAAGAGGGTGATAATGAAGTGATTAATTGATGCTAAGGATAATGAATAAAAAATAGATTAATCTAGTGAAAGAAAATGTTAAGGGGATATAAGTAATATATTAAGATAATTATAGACAATGATATACAAAGTGATTAATAAACATAATTAATATGAAATGAGTATGGAATTAGTAGCGAGTAATAAATCAGTGAATTTTAAATGTATATAGATGTTAATCTCTTATTGAATATTTAATTACCGTCAAAAGAGTTATTATGGATTATTGGTCATGTTTCAAATTCAAATTTAACATAACATGGAAAATGATACTTTTAGATGCCCACACTTTTAAAGGCTCACAACTTCACTAGGTATAGCTTTCTTATATTATTTAAAACCTTCTAATTCTTACATTTCATTAATGATGCAAGATCTAGATGGTGAAACACTACCATAAACCTACGAATTAGCTATTACATTTGAAATAAACTTTGTGAATGTTAGTATGTTAGTACCTTTGATCATCGATGAACAACTACTTTTTTAAAATAATTTAAAACCTTGTCCTCAATCTCCTAAAATCCCAACAATATTAAATATGGAGGTAGATAAAATAGTGGTAGATGTATTTTTTCCTCATTACAATGAGGTAAAATAATTGAGTGAATAGATAAGAAATGAAAACCTTGATTTTTGGATGATTCATACACACATAAAAGGGAAGATGAATAAAAAAGGTGAAGCTTGATGAGTTATGTAATATAAAATGGATTGATGATGATAAGTAATTGAAATCCAAATAAAATTTCAAAGAGAAAAATGAATAATTCTTAGAAATTAGCAAAGAAAAAGATTTATTTTGTTTTAAAGGAAGGTTACAAAACTCAATGGATAAAAGGTTGAGATTATGAATTTGATAATATGTAGGATAACTACTCAAAAGTCATTAGAAATGTTAAAATTTTCATATACGAACTCATTTTTTAAAAGTTGATCTGCATTCTTCTTACAAAAAATGACCAGATAAAATATTTAATTATTTTCTAAGTATGAATGGACTATATTTAAATTCAAAATTAAATAAAAAGCTTCCCTATTATTTAAATATTTGAGCTCATGAATTGAAAAAAAATCACGAAAATATTTAAAATAAAAAAAGTCTTTTCATAATAAAAACAACCATGCTTTAAAAACTTGTGTATGATGTTAAAGATAAAATGCTATGGGAGAAATGGATATTCAAAAGCCTTCATTTATTTTTGAAAAGGCAAGCCTATAATAAATTAAATCTATCCCATGCTTTATAAATCCATGAATGAAAAGATAAACTATCAAAAAGTGGAAAAAGAGTCTAACATGCTTTCAATGTTGAAAATGAGGCTTTTTAAAAAAAAAATTAAAATATATATTCAAGTGGATAAAAGTCAATAATTGTAAGCCATATGAACAAATTTAAAAATATTTATTGACCTTTGAAAAATCTAAGAGATCTTCACCTATTTTTGAAAAGGGAAGCCTATTATAAATTAAATTTATCCCATGCTTCACTAAATCCATGAATGAAATGATAAACTATCGAAAAGTAGAAAAGGAGTCCAACATGCTTTCAATGCTGAAAATAAGGCTTGTTTTATTTTAAAATATATATTTAAGTGGATAAAAGTCAATAATTTTAGGCAAAGTACATATGAGATGTATGAGCAGCTTCAAAAATATTTATGGACCCTTGAAAAATCTAAGAGAATCTATATTAGGACAAATAATTCAGAATTTCATTCAATTTGTGACAATGGGTAGCTGATTTTGACCATTTCCTCTCTCTTTTCTTTCCATTCATTCTTATATATATAAAACAATTCATTCGACTGAGAATATGATCTTCTTGGACTCTTTTGTTCCCGAATTTCTGGATGCAAATTTTTGTTCCCTGAATTTCTGAATGCAAATTTGAGCCCCTGTTATTCTATGTATATGAATATACAAAATCCTCAAGGAATAGATGTGGTTATGCATATTTATTGTGAATAATATAAATTATCATGACTATTCTTTGTTTTCCTTTTTGATTTCTATTTTCTTGTTAAAACTTATATTATGGGTTGTGTCATACTCTTCACTATTTATTTTTATGTTGTGTTGGATTCCCTTTTTATGTACAAGTAGTATTGCATTTGTATAGATAAGGGGAATCTCTTAGTTCTTATTTTGATGAATCACCACATTTTATTTTATGTATTTATTTCAATCTTTTATTATTATTTAGATTTCATGCATATAATTTAAATTAGAGTAGTATAAGAGTAAAAAATACAACTAGTTGACTTTAGAGGTTTTATGTTAAGATTAGTTATAAATTGAGCATAAATTCCATATTATGGTTAATTTTCATGTACTATCGAGTAAATAAATTATACCATCAACAGTTACATTTACATGTTAATTGATACAATTTCAAATCTCAAATAATTTTCCAAATGTCACAACCTGTGTTAATCAAGTTAAAACCTCCACATAAAAGAAACTATCATAAATACATAAATTTTAAAGTAAATATATTTTTTTAATATACATAAAACTTATATCTCTTAAAACATCAAACATCTAATATTTGGTTAAAAAATATTCTTAAAAAGTGCTTCAAGAATGCATGAATAGTTTTTTTGATACACACAAAATTGGCATATATCATAATTTGTAAAATTAGTAATATTAATTTTGGAATGAGTTGAAATCATTCAATAATATGTTAAACCAAGAAATTTTAAATAAAAATAATTTTTTAAGAAGGATGTGTGTGTGTGTGTGTGTGTGTGTGTGTGTGTGTGTACTTACAAGAGTATGATTTTATTACAACATATGTACATAAACTGCTTCATCTCACTCTTAAATAACATCTAAGACCTTTCATGATCTTCCATGTCTAACTTCCACTTAATTGGATTTGATGATTGGTTCACTCTATGAAGATATAAGAAATGAATAATAACATGGAGGATATAATGAAATACCTTTTTATCTAGTTCATAATCAATAAAGTGAATCTCACTTGGAAGTTCTTTCACTTCTCTCAAATATCTCTTTTGTAGCACAACAGACCCAATAAGAAATAATGTCCCCTCACTTATCATTTATTTTTTTAACTTGGTCCTATTATGCACCATAAAATGTAGCAGTTAACATTTTTGAGGTTGTCTTTGGCTGCAATAACTACAAAAATATATGTTTTCATAAAAAATTATATAGATGAACATTGACTAAAATCTAAACAAGAAACACTTGGGTTTCACACACACACACACACACACATTCATGGAACACTTGTATAACTTATTTTACAATAAAATTTAAAAACATTTTTTTAGTTATTATAGACATTGAGATTTAACCAATAAATACTTGAAAATACTTGTTCTTCACATATTTACCTTGCTTGGCGAATTCACCATTCTGATAACATAATACATCTAAGCAAGCCTTCTAAGTATTTAAATTATAGATAAAGTATTTTATACTTCCATATTTTATCCATATTCATCCCTATTCAACAAATAATTTATTGGCATTCTTGTTTTAGAAGTCTCTAACCTTTTAGGATAAGTGGGCACTAAGTAAACATGGAAAGATTGTATACTTGTCCACTAGTGCAAAATTGTCTCTTGCACTATAAAAACTATCTTTTTGAAATGACATTCTTCCTAATGGCTTTCCTACGTATTTCAATAGGTTGGTTATTAGAAATAAATGAATTTTTTCTCTATAAATGAACATCAAGGGTCCCACTTAAAGAAATATAATAATAACCTACATGACATATCTATTTATGATTTCATAAGCACCTATTTTATAAGTAAATATATCTATTTAATTTTGCTTCAATTTTATAGTCCTTAGCCAAATTTAACATTGTTTATTATAGGTTGAGGAAGTACTTTATCAAGCATTATAATCAACATTTTTAGTTTTATTCATATAATCTTACCTAAAGGGATAACTAAATTAGCCCGAGGCCCTTATGGGTTATGTACACAATACTCAGTCAACAAGTGGTTTTTTGAGGATAGCTTGACCATTCCCACTTCCCCATATTTCCCCTCTTTTGCATTTGATTTCATTTTGTGTGCTTGTGTAGGATTAGGTTTCTAATTTTATAGGTATTACATGTATCAATTTGGGATCCACAAATAAATAAATCACATAAAAATGTAGGTGAAAAAAATAATATTTTTAGATTCAGTGCATAGTCTAACATAACAAAATTAGAGTAATAAATAAAAACACATTCTGTTGCTATTCGCCTCCTATGGACTTGTCCCAGTAGACAATGAGTCATTATGTTCTGATTCATCTATGTTTTTAGGCTATTTAGTTAGTCATAGCTTGTGGAAAGTTAATAAAATATAAAATAAAATAGTTGTAAGCATAACTCTCTAACCCTAGACCTAGGTTCCAATTTTTAGCATTTTACAAATTCTGTAAATCTCTATATTTTACTTTATTTTATTTTATATATAATCATGTATCATATTTAAATATTTTAAATTTTCAATTATAGTTAATTTTAATTCATAATTAATTCTAGTGTAAACATTTTGGTGAACCCTTTGTAGTTAGAACACTATTTATTACTTATTGATATTTAGCTTAAGGTTTTAGTTTAATTATTTAAATTCTTGATACTGAAAGAATACAATCCTCAACCTTAGATATTATCTATAACATAATGATTCAAGTTTTTTGACTTTGGAGTAATCTCACATTAAATTTTTTTATCATGTCACCTCAGATAACTACTAACACACATGATTTTTATTTTGACTTTAGGTTTAAATTTTTTATTTTCATTTTCACAAATAATTCACCATTTCTTTTAATTTAATTTTATCTATCTTGGATTTTTCTATAAATTGTGTTCTAATTTTCTTAAAACTACTTATCTACTATCCTTAAGGGATACATGGTGTTATGTTTATAGACATCGTGGCATGAAGGGTTTTACCCCAATACTCATAGTCATAGTATAGATCTAAACATAAACTTTTAATTCCATGTGCCTCATGGTATATCTAAAATGTCTAGGATCCCTTTTTAAATTAGTAGGATGCCTCTTTTATTCATCTCATTTATGGTGAAACTGAGAGGAGTGTATCACCTAGATAATTTACTCTCAACTAACCCTTAAAATTAGGGTTAGTGGAATATATGCATAGTTCTACCTCTGTAGTGAGTGATTTGAAACACTAGATCGACAATAATCAATCAATGAGATAATATATATAAGATCAAGTGTTTATAACACTATATCAAGTGTTTATTTAATTTTACATGGAAATGGATTAAATAAATGAATATCTCCTTCCTATTTAACATTAGATTATTGACTTTATGGTTAACTCTTATATTTCATTTCAACATGTCAATCATTATGTAAAAACATGGTTAAAAATGATTTTAATCAATAAAAAGAATCAAACCTTGATGAATATTATGCTATTTTAACTTCTTATTGTGCTCATATTGCCTCCTCTCCTCTTCCTCTTAAATCCCTCCCTTCCTATAATTTAGGTATTTTTAATTATTAAACTATTTAGGGAAAAAAGATCTTATCAATCTTAACCAATTTTATAACTAGAGGTCTTGGTGGAAGAGTCCACCACTATGTTATCTCATGAGATCATACCATTTTTTTCCACCAATTATCGTAATGTCCAATTTGAGTTGATTCCTACCACAACTAGACATCAAAGAGCATGTGCTCAACCCTTTATTCTTAATTATAATTTTCATCTACCTACCCATATTATAGTTTATTCTATACCTCTTATTCATCAACAATTTATCTTAGAATCTCAAGTCCATGTTGTTCAAAATAAATGAGGGTGACCTATGTTAACTTCCCAACCCCAAGTGCATATTATAAATATTATTCCTCCACCTCCTACAAAAATTTGAAGACAAGTTTATCAACCCAAAGGGTATGATATAATTGAGCAACTACATAATATATTGGCTAAGATTTCTACTCTATAATTATTTCAAAGGGAACCAACTTATAACAATATACTATTTTCAATGTTGTGAGATACTAGTATTCTTGTAGACACACAACCAACTTAATTTACTTGTATTATGAACACCTTAAATGATATTGATAGTAAAATTTATTTTTATAAATAATATTTACCTCCACAACACATTATTGAGAAAAATCTCTCCATATTTATCTCATTTCAAATTCATGGAAAGTTGATTAATAAAGTTTTAATTGTCACTAGTTCTGGAGTAGAATTGTGTAGTTTTCACTTCATACAAAAATTGGGCTTTAGTAAGAGAAATATTAAAAAAATTGAGCAACCTATACATGACTTTGATAATAATCTCACATCAATAATGGGAATTATCACATTGGATATATTGGTAGGTCCTAGATTAGTCTCTATTGTATTTCAAGTTGTTGAGACTTAATTTAGTATAATCTATTATTGGGATGACCTTGGAATAATGATATGGAGGTTATGTCTTATAAATTTCACAAGGGAATCAATTTTATATATGATTCACTTGAATACAAAATTTTGGCAAATGATACAACTTTTCAATATTTTAAAACCACACAATTTGATCAGGCTTCCTTCATAACACTTGAGAAACTAATTTCAAGGGATAAAGGAGTCCATCTCATTTGGTGCTATGGTGACTGTTGTGTCAAACCTTCTAGGTACAAAAGATGATACTAAGGTAAGGTGAGTACCCATACATGATAAATTTGAGTCACATTGCTCATATCTACATCTGGGCTTAAAATCTCAGGTTTCACAAATGGAATCTACACGTTGCAACTGCAAAGACATTCTTAGTGATGTATTCCTTAAATTATTGGAGAGTTCAAATTTTTTTATCATCGTGATTGAAATATTTTTATAAATTATATTATATATTCTAAGGTTTTTGGATGTACTTCTATAATATATGACATTTAATAATCACATACCCTACTACACGATAAATCTCACAAAATTCTATTTTAAATTTTGGGTAGCCATTCTTGTTGTGCCCCTCTTTTCCACACTTCATACACCAATGAAAAAGTTTGATATTTTTATGTTTATGAAACACTCAAATCTTACACAAAACATCTATACTTGCATCTACTTTCATAATAGGCTATGGACTATCCACATAGTCCTATATTTGAACCACTCTAAGTGTAGGTGTATGAGCATAGGCCTTGATAGTGAAATGATTTTGAACAATAGAAAACTTAATCTAAGGTTTCATGATTTATAAAAACCATAAAGACTTATCTCTATCTTAAAATGGAAAATCTACTTAGATCATCACATCAAATAACTTATGATCATAGTCCTATACTTATTCACCTAATTTTTGATAAATCTCTTTCAACTATTGGATTATATGACTCACATATTTATTCATTTTAAATTCACATATTATAATATCTTTAATTTCATGAAGGATAAATTTTTAAGCATCCCTTTTATACATGTATTTTAGAGATATTCTTGCTAAGGCTTTATGAGTTTATGCTTTGCATTCTACGTAGTTGAACCTTTAACTTGACACTTTATCTCATAGGTTAAAATGTATTATTAAGGTCAAAAACCCATCATATAGCGCCAAGGTAAAACCATCTCCTACATTTAGATCCATGATTCTTATGCTCACACCTAAAACCACTTGTTTTTGTAGACAAAACATTACCAACATATTAAAACTTATTACAATCTGAAAACCAACCTCCCTCAATTTATTCCTATCTGTAACTTTCTTAGTGTCTTCACTAAGTCCTCCAAATTTATCTATGAAATAGTCAAACCACTTACATATTTATTAGCTTTTTTACTTTTTATTCTTCTCTTTATTGATCAAATAGGCACATAGGATGTGTACCCTTAAAATGAATGATCCTTGTTTGTGGAGTTTTCCTCATTTAAATTTGAACCTACTTTAATCTTATGACCTAACATAACTTATGTAGGTAATATTACACATTAAAAAATAATTTTGGATTGAGTATGGACATAACACACATCTTGGATTTGATTATGTGCACCATTTGACATCTTCAATGATATAGTTACAACTCCCATCAACTCATATTTGTTGTCATCTCCAAGATTGACATTCTTTGCTTTGGGTATTATGTTGTATGACATAAACCTATTAGAAGCATAATAATTGAGAGGGGGTGGGGGAGATGGGGGTGAATTATTGTTTAAAACTTTCACTCCCATGTAATTTATCATTCCTTGAACCATCAAAGCAATATAAAGATATAACAATGCACAAAGAGCCATTCACATGAGCATAACACAATAAAACACATATATGAGTGGGAAATTCTCAAGGAAAAGAAAAACCACTGTGATCCTTTAAAATTGAATAAATTACTATAATATGAAAACCAAATTTATTGAATCACCAACTCTACATGGAGCACCAACCCCAACTAACCAAGCACCCACTTGACTAGGCTTTAACAAGCACCCACTTATAAGGAGGTACCAACCCCTTAGATGAATTAGCACCAACTTAGACACCTAATTTTTTTTATCAAATTAAAAAAACTATATTTATCAACCAAGTGATTATGAATACCTCTTCATCTCTTCACACTCTTAACCCTCTCAAACTACCTTCTAAGCCTCTTCACTCAACTAGGTTTATTCAAAATTGATTAGGTCATATGACCTTGAATTTAATACTTAGATCTCTTGTTAGATATACATAATAATAAATTTAATATCTTATGATGTTAAAAAATACCTCCTTATACTCAAGGATATTCTATCTCATTCATTCCTCAATTCAATATCGTCTAACACACCAAATAGACCTAAAAGGCCTTGTTATTATACAAGTCTCTTTCCCATACACATCTTGTTTGGAAACATAAACTTGAACACTTATATTAGAAAACAAATCCTTATGACACATTAAAAACAATAATCAATCATTAACTTAGGTATGTCATAGCTCAAATAAACCAAATACTTATTTAGGTCTCATGGAGACCTGATTCCATTAGGCCTACTTTAGGTCACATTACCTCATGGCCCCTTGGAACCCTATAAAAATTTATAAATAGCACATAATTTTAATAATAAAATAAAATAATCCTTATCCAACATCATTTGAGCACCATTAAACTTTTTAAGTCCAACCACCACTTGAAACAGTTCATTAGCACTATTCACATTAGGTATTTGAACACATAGAAAAGTCTATCTTGAACAACTGAAGATAACACAAAATTTAACCATAAAAAAATGAAAATAAATAAATTATAAATAACCTCCATGACCTAAAAAATATCACCAAATTTATTAGGCACTTCAACTCAGGGCATAGAGCCTAAAAACACGTTTGCAACTCACACACTCAGAACTACTAGTTTTCCTCAAAGACCAGTCATGGTGACTCTAACCTTCAACACATATATAGATAATTCAAATGAATTATTATGCATTTAAATTATCATATGAGGTCATTATAAAAAAAATTAGATATAAATATAATATGTTAATATGAAAAATATTGGTCTTTTAGACCAATCTCATGACCTTACATCTCATTGTCTCATCTGAACTAGACATGTCAACTTGTGAGAAATTTTTTCACCATATTTACTGACCTATAAAACTTATAAAAAAATATTAACATTACTTAAAATTCATAAAAAACATTTATAATCACTTGGTTTCATCATTTTATCATGATAATACATTCCAATTCATCTTCTCACTATTGTTTGGGTTTTTCATTGCTTGCACCATTAGGCCTATTAGCGACTAGCTAACTTGGATGACTGGTTTAGCACATATGATGAATATAAACTATATATAAAACTTAATGGAAATGAAACATTAGTATATAACTTCTTCCTCCATAAATTTTATTATTATGTCCAATGATTTTTTTGACTTCTATATTAACTTTTTCAAAAATAAGCCTGTAACTCAACATTTTCTCTCCTCTCTCTAACCAATACCACCTAGAGGCACCTGAGAGAGTCCAATAAAAGATAAAATATATTACCTAAGTAATTAAATCCATATTTATCACTTTTGAGAAACATATTGAACATCAATTCTTTATTAGGGTTTTAAGAGGGTTAAAACTTATTTCCACTCTTAATGATCATTCATAAAGCATAGACTCTTAATCCAAAAAATTATGCATAGAATTTTGATATAGGATCCTTACCCATATACCATGAAAAAAATATGTTCCTATGAAAAGTTTTGATGAGCTGATGAGCACAAGAAAATTCTTCTTAGGTTGAGAACCCTTCCTTCTGAACACTCGAGAGACCTTAAAACAATTTTTCATGGTTTGTCCTTCAAACTATGACCTCAAACTACATGGAAAAAATTTAAAAAACATAATTAACCTATATAAATTCTTAAATTATCTCAAACACATTGAAATATGATCATGACCCTTCATTAGGCCACACTCTCTCTCTTTTCTCTCTAGACCTTGAACTTCAAACCACATTAGGCCCTACAAATGACCTTCAACCTCTTTCCATGCTCTCCACCTAAATCAAATACTAAATAAACCTATATGATTATTAAACACTTACATACATCCTTCACATGCCTTGACAATAGATCATGATACCTCATTAGGCCATGTATGATCTAATAGTGGTTTAGGTGTAGACTTGGTCTGAAGGTCCTACCCCTATAGGCTCACCCTGAGACTTTGATAAGTGATCCAATACCTCACGTACATGTTCTATAAACCTCATAAAAACACTAATGCATGTGTAAACTCATCTTACCAAGATACCATGCTCATAACTTCTAACAAGGTCTCTTCATGCCATGATAGGCTTAGGATACTCAAAGACTTATACCTTCATACAATCATAAGGCATTAGTTGCCTTTAAATTATCTCTTTTTACTTCAAACTCTCTTTCATGACAACATACCTCAATTATAACACTCCATCAATGCCCCTTTTCAAATCAACACATTGAAAACTAGGCATACGCTCTCAATGACATCAACCTCATGGGAGATGCACCTTTTACATCAATGATAATAATCAACAATATCCCCTTTTGTTATTGATTGCAACCACTCTCAAAAATGTCTCCCTCATTCTGAACTTTCTCCCTCTTTGACATAAATGAAAAAGTGATGTATGTAACTCTTTAGATCACATTGCTTGTAACCAAAATGCTCAAAAAATAGTACTATGATTTTAAGAGTCATCATATAAAAATGTTTCCCTATCTCCATGCATACCTTATTAGAAATATTCTCCTATATTTGGAGCTAATGAACCATTTGATTATTTCACCCTAAGTACTTGACTTCTTCAGTGTCTTCTAGGGGCATGAATTAAATCTAATTCATATCTTAGGTGTTAAAATGTTGTTTTTGTAAGTAGCTTGGTCAAAATGTCTACAATATGATCTTGTGTAGAAACATATTCAAGTTTGACACTTTTTTCATTTAACTAATCTCTTAGGAACTAATACTTGATAAGAACATGTGTAGTCCTTGAGTGAATGATAGGGTTCTTTGAGATGCTTATAGTACTTGTATTGTCATAATAGATAGGGATAGGACCATCATACTCTACCTTATAGTATTTTAAGGCCTATCTCATCCATAGGACCTAAGTGCAACATGAAGCTATTGCAATGTAATCAACCTCACAAGTGGATAATGCTACTGATGCTTGCTTCTTGATTATCCATGAAACTAGGCACCCACCTAAGAAAAAATCTCCTCCACTAGTACTCTTCCTATTATCTAGGCTTCCTACCTAGTCTGCATCTATATAGGTTGTCAAATTGAACTCCTTGCTCCTTGGATACCACAACCCAAACTCTATAGTCTCATTGAGATACTTGAGTATATTTTTGACTACTTGTAGATGATTTTATTTTGGATCTACTTAAAACATTCCAATAAGACCTATTTCTTGCATAATGTCAGGTCTTAATGTAGTGGTGTATAGCATACTTACAATCATTTTCCTCTATGATGTATGATTGACCTTTGGAGACTTATCTTCCTTTCTCAACTTATATCCTATGATCATAGGTGTACTAACTACCTTGCAATCTTCCATCTCAAACTTCTTCAACATTTATCTTATGTATTTGTCTTGTGAAATGAATATACCTTTTTTATATTGAGTGATTTTCAACCCAAGAAAGAATGATAGTTATCCTAGCATGGACATCTCAAAAACTTTCTTCATCACCTCTGCAAAGGCCTTGGTCGTGTTCTCATTATTTTAATCAAAGATGATGTCATCCACATAGACAATAACTATAAACTGATGGTCATATTCTATTTTTATACAGATTACTGTCTACAATTCCTCTTTTGAATCCTTGATCCAATAAATACCTATCCAACCTAGCATACCAAGCTCTATGATCTTGATTTAGACCATAAATAACCTTTTTTCAATATACAAACATAGTCCTTGTCACCTGTTAGTAAGAACCCCTCAGGTTTCTCTATGTATACCTCTTCTTCCAATTTTCCATTCAAAAAGGTAGATCTAACATCCATTTGGTACACCCTGAACTCTTTGAATCTTGCATATGCTAGAAATAATCTGATGGCATCCAATATTTCTATTGGTTAAAATGTCTCCTCAAATTTTATCCCTTCAACTTATGCATATCTCTTGCATACCAATGTAACCTTATTAATAGTGACTTATCCATTTTCATTCAACTTGTTTCTAAACACCTGCAAATGCCATTCTTGTCTTTAGGCCTAAGAACTAGTTCCCAAGTCTTATTCTTCTCTATTTGGTCTAAATCCTCATTCATAGAACCTATCTAAAAATTGTCTTTGATTAATTCTAAAAGGTTCTTTGGTTCAATCTTGGACAATAGAGAAAAATTATCTTGATTTAGGTAACTCATCAATCTTCTCCTTGTTTGCATACTTGCATCCTTGTTTCCAATGATTTGTGATTTAGGATGATCTCTTTGAATATATCTTGATGGGCCTTTTGAGTCTTATCTATCCTTAACTTCTTCTTCCTCATCAACCTCTATAGTTTCCTCTTGATTATTGAAATATATATTCTCTAATGTATCCTTTGTATATGATTGTGATTTCCTTGTCTCATCAATCTTCACATTTGTGCTTTCCACTATCTTTTGTAACCTCTTGTTATAACATATATAGGTTGAGCTCATTGATAAGTATCTTAAGAATACACTTTCATTAGATATGGAATCAAACTTTATTTAGTCTTCATCATCTCATTTGATGAAACATTTGATCCCAAACACTCTAAAGTGTTCCACATCAGTAGGTCTACCTTTCCATAGTTCATAAAGGGATCGTTTCAAATAATTTTGACTTATTAATAGTCCAACTCCAAACAAAACTATTAGAAATAATACTAAATTATTCAAAATTTTATAGTTATAAATTCTTTCCAATGTAATATATTGGTAATATATCCAAATTATATGCATATCCTATTTTATTTTATTTAGAATATAAGATGACTATTCTTTTTCTAAAATCCACTCTAGTTTAATTTAGGGGACATAAGTCTAGATTATCTAAAATAGTCCTTATAAGGAGTTTTGTTGCCATTTTCCTTATCTATCATCTATTCAATATGTAGAATACAATGCTCACTTCCTCTCTCCAATATCCATCAAATAATCTAGACTCATTTATCATAGTTCTTGTCATCTCTTCTCCAATATCCATCAAATAATCTAGACTCATTTATCATAGTTCTTGTCATCTCTTGAATTTTCCTATTCTTTCTTTCTACTACCCCACTCTATTGAGGTGTCTTAACTTGTAAGAAATGTCTCCTTATTCTATGAAACTCACAAAAGTAATCAAACTCATTAGACCAAAACTTTCCTCCTCTATCATATCTTAGGCACTTGATCTTCCCATTCTTCTCATTCTCAACAAGGACCTTGAATGTCTTAAACTTATCAAAAGCTTCTGACTTTTCTTTCAAAAATTCTACCCAAATCATTCTTGTGTAGTCATGTATGAGTAAAATGAAGTATCTATCTCCTTGAATACTTTAAATTCTTGTAAGCCCACAAATATCAGTGTGTATTAACTACATGTGTCTTATAGTAGAGTACGCCTTATACTTAAACCTTATTTTAGTCTACTTACCATGTTGACATGCATTATAATGTATGTTTATAGGGTTGATGATCTTAGGCATGTTCTTCATAGAGTTCTTATTGATTATACTAACCATATTGTCAAAGTTTAAGTGATTTAATATTTTGTTCCATAACCAACATTAATCCATCTTTCTCATAAATCATATATCTTTCTTGATCTCATTTAAGACATATAGATTGTTCTCAGTCCTCTTAGCATTAACAATTAGCCTTCCTAATTTGGCTCTCCTTATCTCACACCCTCTATCATGAAAGGTTTGTGTGTTTCCTTGGTTACACATTTGTCTTACACTAATCAAATTATGTTTCAAACCTTCCACATAAAACACATTTTTTATCTTGATATTCCCATTGTCCAAACTCAATATACCCTTGCCAACTATATTGGTAGTTGTGTTGTCTCCAAATATCACTATTCCTATAGCATTCTTATTTTTGAGCAACCACTATCTATATACCATTTCATGGCTTCATCTTGAATGTGAAATATAGTTTGATCTATAATATATTCTTCTTTAATCTCCTGCTCTTCCTTAGCAAACAATCTACTTTAATTCTTGGACTCAGTATGATCAGTCCTAACTTGTTTTGGCTTCCATACCAATGTTTAACCCTTATAATGCATCATAAGAGATTCATATATCTTCTTAAATCTTGAGGTCCTTGTAACTCTATTGGGACATAATATTTTAATGTGTCTCATATTATAAAAACTATATAAAACAACATTTTTGCACTTACCTCTTGACTGATCACTCCTTTTCCCATGGTCCCATGATAACTTATCCCTTATTGGATTTGGTTACCTGATTAGTATTTTAATTTTATTACTCTTGACTTATTCTAAATTTTCATGCTCTTTCTCAAACTTTCTCATCTTGTCTATGAGCTTCTCATTCTCAACCTTCAAGGAATATAGCACTGTCTTCAATTGATCATACTCAACTTTTTTTAATTTGAACTTTATATTGACACCTTATAACTAATTCTTGAGATCCTTGATGATCTTATTTTTATTCTTCAAGTAATCTAGGGCACTTACGAGCTCAACTTAAAGGTTTATTTCATATTTTAAGTCTTCATTGTCATAGTAGACTTCTTCATCATACCTATTGTCTTCTTGATCACTAGACATCTTGTGCTTCTTAAGATCACCTTCAAGTTGTTAGGCCTACTACAAAGGACTAGGCTCTGATTCTAATTTTTGGAAGTAAAATCACTGAGAGGGGGTGAATCAATGTTTAAAACTTTTATTCACATGTACTTTATCATTCCTTGAACCATCAAAGTAATACAAAGATATATCAATGCACAAAGAGTCATTCACATGAGCATAATACAAGAACACATATGAGTGGGAAACCCTCAAGGGGAAGAAAACCCACTATGATCCCTAAAAATGGGCTATAGTCCTATAAGACAAAAACCAAATTTAGTGAAGCACCAACTCCACGTGGAACACCAACTCCAACTAACCAAACACCCACTTAACTAGGCTTTAACAAATACCCAATTACAAGGAGGCACCAACCCCCTACATGACTTAGCACCAAATCAGCCACCTAATTATTTTGATCATCTTTAAAACACTATGTTTCTCAATATTAGGATGTGAAGTCACTATTCATGTGATGAGGTGGTAGTGTGATTAGGCAGTGACTACGTGAATAAGGTGGCTCCATGTTGATTTGGCATGGTCTACAAAGTATTTTATTGAATAAAATATTAAGAGATAAAAATGGGATAAATTTCTATGATGGGTGATTTTTGGAGGCATGTGGGAATAAGCATCTTCACCCATGTGCTTGTGGGGCACATTTGTCTATGGGCCCTTTTGGTTGGAGTCAAAAAGATGATTGAGGCATCCTTTAAATCATGTGAGTGTACATGAATTGTAGGTACATTGACCACTATGATTGATTAGAAGTCACATGTGAAGTAGGGACAACATGTTTGGGTCACATGGAGGTGAGATCTTCAAGTCAAAAGTGGGAGCATCTTTTAACAAGAACATGTGAGGGATACAAGTTTTTTATTCATGAAAAGTAAAGCTAAATCATTAGGGGATAAATTTATTCTCTCTCCTCTTTAACATCCATTATTCTATTCTCTCCTTTTATTATATATATTTATGATACTCCCTCTTTATGTATGAAATCTTAGAGAATAAGTGTAAGCTTGGGAAAACAAGTGTAAACTGTATGAAGCTTGTGAGTATGTAAAATCTTGTAATTAGTTTATCTAAAAGCTTTGAATAGATTTAATGCTTGTGTGAAATCATTTTAATAGAGGAGTATGCTGAGAGGAAGCTTTGTGGAGAGGTTGTTATTCTAATGATCAATAAGAAGACTACAACTACCATTTGACCATGATTTTTCCTTGCACTTTGCAAGGTTTCCACATTAACTACTTGTATAATGTGTTTTTCTTTATCATTGTTATTTTATCTTGTTTATTTAAAATTTATTTATTACATAGTAGGTTATTATTTCCTAACATCTGGTATTAGATCTAGGCTCTTTGAAAAACTCTTATGTGAGTGTTTATTGTTGAGCTAATGATTTTTGTGCAAGTGGGAGCTAACATAAAAATAGGAGGAAAAACCACATTTAAAGTAGATAAATTTTATGGAAACAATAAATCCCTATGGAAATTGAAGGTGGAGGATCTCTTGGTTAAAAATGACCAAGCTCTATCCTTGAAGGTTCTTGCAAGAAAACCCAAAAGCATGATAGATAAATATTGGAGAAAGATGGATAGAAAGTGAGTTTCTACCATCCATCTATGTCTTGTAGATTATGTGTTATTTAATGTTGTTGAGGATAAGACTACAAAAGAGTTATGGAAGAAGTCAAACAACTTGTAATAGACAAAGTCATCTACAAACAAAGTGTTCCTAAAGAAGCAACTATATATTTTGAGGATGAAGGATAATTCATCCATTGATGCTCACTTGAATGAGTTCAACACTATTGTCATCAAACTAGTCTCCATTAGTGTGAATACGAAGGATGAATACAAGGCTATCACCTTATTGTGCTCACTACCAGATAACTAGGATTATGTGGTGATGACCATCAATAATTGATCATCAACAACTCTTAAGTTTGATGATGTGGTTACACCATTACTTGGAGAGAAGATGATAAGAATGTATTCTTGTGCATCCTCAAGTAATGAAGCTTCAGATATGAGAGTGAGATCTAGTGAGAAGATAACATAAGGAAGAACACCATCTAGATCATAACATAGAATACCCAAGTAGAAGACCAAGTCATGGAATTGTGGAAAGCAATGACACTTGCAGAAGGATTGCTACCATTTGAAGAATGAGAAGGATGGAAATTAGAATCCACCTTCAGCCAAGGCTATCAAAGTAGATTCAGAGGAAGTGATATCACATGAGGATTTTTGCCTTAGTAGTAGTAGATCAAGTGATAATGCCTAGGTGTTGGACTCAGGTATATCTTTTCATGTCTCCACATAGAGATAGGTTCATGAGTTACCAACCATGTAGTAGAGAGTCTATTTATATGGGTGATGATCATCCATTAAATATTTTGGGAAGAGGGGATATAATGATAAATTTATATGATGGTATAATTATAATGTTGAAGGATATACATCATATCCCTATGTTACAATAGAATATGATGTCCATCAAGATAATGGATAAACTAGGGTGTTCTTGTACCTTTGGTAATGGTGAATGCATAATTTTTGAAGGATCCCTAGTGGTGGGAAAAGGAGTATCTCATGGATCCTTGTATCAACTATGTGAATATTCATCAACATTAGAGATTACGCATGGTGATGTTAGATGGAAGTAAGCCCTATAAGAAGGTGAAGATTAAATCATAAGCTAATGTCCAAGTTTGATTTGAAATCAAGCAAATATATTTATTAGTAACAAATAAGAAGGGGTGAATGATATGGTATCCTACTAACCACATGTTGTCATCTAAGATGTTGTAAATGATAAGAAAATCCATCCAAAGGAGGAAGAATAATAAACACTTGACATTGTACCTATTTTTAGTGGAAAGAGAAGATGAATAAGATAAAGTGAGACCTAGTATTCCTGAAAGGAGAAGGCCATGCATTTGGACATAGGATAGAGCATGATGAATTTTGGATGCATTATTGAGGATTGAAAACTTGGTAGGTGCATTGATGTACTAAGTAGTATGATTACTTCCCTTGAAATGTGATTGGTTCACTTGTGCCATGTTTGGATATAGATGATAGATAGAGGTTATGAGAAGTCTGTTATTGAATTCTATGTCATCTTCTTTCTTGAATACTATCAAGAGTGATAAGTGTACTAGTTTCTTCTTAGATTTGAATTAGTTTTATTCCTACATGGTGATCTTTCTATAAGAGATAGAGTAGTTAGAGGGTTATGAAGATGAGGTAAAGAGTTGATGGTTTACAATTTGAAGACTGTACGAACTGAAGTATATGTGTGGATGGGAGTGAAATAGTACCTTCATGAAGAACCAAAGTATTTAACATAGGTTATTGTTATATGTGTTGATGACATTTTGGAAGCAAACCCTAACATTATCACTAGTGTGATGGCTCAATGACAAGGACACAATGAAGGTGGTATAAGGAGAAAATCAAGGATGGAGATGCATAAGGATGGGAAATAAAGGAAGTACCTTACTTTTAGTGTGATTTGTCTTCCTAGGATAATATTATAATGGAGGAGAAGACATGTTGTTTTTATATGTATTAGATCCATCAGGAGTAGGAAGCCTAGTGATGCCATGTGAGCACTAGATTGGATACTTACAAGAAGTGAGAGTTGTGATTGGTTCATGGAATAGTCCTGATAGGAGGATTGGTCTGTGTGTTGTGTATAATTTAAGAATAATTTAGGTGTTTTAATCTTCTATGGAGGAGAAGATGTTGACAAATCTAGTCATGACATAAAAGTTTTAGTAGCACAACAAAACTTATACTAGGTTTATGCTAGGGTAGTAGAGGGCATGGTTGGTAGCTAGATGGAATAATTTTTAGGTGTGGAAAAACCTATGTATATTAATTTCAAGTGGGATAATGTTATGATGTGAAGTCACTATTCATAGTTACTCTTCACTATCACTATTCATGTGATGAGGTGATAGTATGATTGGGTAGTGACTAGGTAAAAGAGGTGGATCCTTGCTAATGTGGCATGGTCCACATGAACTCTTTTATTGAATAAAATATTAAGAGATAGAAATGGGATAAATTCCTATGATAGGTGAATTTTTAAGGCATGTGGGAACAAGCATCTTCACCCATGTGCTTGTGGGGCTCATTTATCTATGGGCCCTTTTGGTTGGAGTAAAAAATATGATTGAGGCATATTTTGACTCATGTGAATGAACATGGGTTGTAGTTACATTGACCCTTATGATTTATTGGAAGTAACATGTGAAGTAAGGACAACATGTTTGGGTCACATGGAGGTGGGATCTTCAAGCCAAAAGTCAGAGCATATTTTGACTAGCACATGTGAGAGAGATAACTTCACTATTCATAAATAGTAAGGCCACATGGAGGGGATGAAATTTATTCTCTCTCATCTTTACCATCCATTATTATATTATCTCTTTGTATTTTTATATATTTATGATATTCCTTATTTATGTATTCAATCTTAGAGAGCAAGTGTAAGCTCGAGAAAACAAGTGTAAAGTGTATGAATCTTTTGAGTGTGTAGAAGCTTGTAATTAATTTGTTGAAAATATTTGCGTAGATTGAATGCTTGTGTGAAATAATTTTAATATATGAGTGTGTTGATATCAATATTTTTGGATAGGTTTTTATTCTTAATGTCAATAAGAATACTACAACTTCCATTTGCCCATGGTTTTTCCTTGCACTTAGCAAGGTTTCCACGTTATCTACTTATGTAATGTGTTTTTATTTTTTATTTTTATTTTATAATATTATTTATTAATTTATTTAATTCATAGTATTATATTATTTCATAACACTAAAATAATTTATTATTCCCACCTCTTTATCTCTTCACACTCTTATCCCTCTCAAATTACCTTTTAGGTCTCTTTGCTTAACTAGGTCTTTTTAAGACTGATTAGGTCATATGACATTGAATTTCATACTCATACCTCATAGTATTTATTAATTATAATACATATACTTTATTTTTATGATGAATAAGACCTCATTCTACTCAAGGATTTTCTATCTCATTCACTTCTCAATTCAATTCCCTCTAACATACCAATTAGGCCTAAAAGGCCTTATTCTTATACAAGCCTCTTGATCATACACCTATTATTAAAAAATAAAGACTTTCCCAATTATATTGGCCACATAACATTACTTAGGACATGTTACAAAAAATAATCAATCATTAAATTAGGTTGGTCATAACTCAAATAGACCAAATCCTTCTTTAGGTCTCATGGAGACCTAATACCATTAGGCCTACTTTAGGTCACACTACCTTATGACCACTTGGAACACTCTAAGACTATATACACATAAAAAAAAATTCATAAAATAATCAAATAGGACTTATATAACATCCTCTGATCACCATGATAATTTTTAGGTCCAACCACCACTTAAACATTCCATTAGAATTGTTCACATTAGGCCTTTGAACACACATAAAAGTTTATTTTAAATAAATGAATATAACATAACATTTAGACATAAAAAAATGAAAATAAATCACTTATATAGAACCTAAATGACCTAAAAAATATTAATATATTCATTATACACTTCAACTCAGGGAATAAAGCCTAAAAAACACCTCTGCAACTCACTCATTGAGAACTGCCAATTTTCCTCAAAGATCAATCATGGTGACTAGACCTTCAACACTTATATAGAAAATTTAAAATAATTATTATACATTTATATTATCCTATTATATAATTATACCATTATAAAATATAAATATCATATGGTCAAATGGAAAATATTGGTCTTGCAGACCAATCTCATGACCTTACATCTCACTGTTTCATCTAAACTAGATAGGTCAACTTGTGAGCAACTTTTTCATCATATTTACTGACTTCAAAAACTTATACCAAACATGAAAATTTCTTAAAATTATTTAAAAAAAATTATGCACTTTTTTCATCATTATAACACATTCCAATTCATCTTCTCACTATTGTATGGGTTTTTCACTGTTTGCACCATTAGGCCTGTTAGCGACTAGCTAACTTGGATGACTGGTTTAGCACATCTAATGACTTAACCAATCAAAAAAAAATCATGGAAATTAAATATGAGTCTCTAACTTATTCCTTCATCCATTTTCTTACTATGTCTATGAAACTTTTGACTTCTATAATATCTTTTTCAAAAATAATCATGTAACTTGACATTTTCTCTCTCCTCTCTCTAACCAATACTACTTGAAGGTAACTGGGAGAGTCCAATACAAGATACAATATATTAAATAAGATAATAAATCCATCTTGATCACTTTTGAGAAACATCTTCAACATCAGGTCTTTTTAGGGTTTTAAGAGGGTTGAAACCTGTTTCCACTCTTAACAATCATTGATAAAGCATAACCACTCAACCCAAAAACTAATGCCTAGAATTTTGATCTAGGACCCTTTACCATATACAATGAATATATTAGGTTCCCATTAAATTTTTTGGAAATATGATGAACACAATAAAATCCTTCTTAGGTTGAGAACCCTTCATTCTGAGCATTCGAGAGGCCTTAAAATAACTTTTCATGCCTTGTCCTTCAAATTGTGACCTCAAACTGCATGAACAAACTTGAAACAAAATACCTCACCTATGATAATTATTACATGAGATAAAACATATTTGAATCTTATCATGACCCTTCATTAGGCCATACATTCTTTCTCTACTCTCTAGACCTTAACTTGTAAACCACATTAGGACTAAAAACTGACCTTCATGCCTATTTCCATGCACTCTGCACCTCACTCACATACTTAGGAAATATATTTCATGATTAAACACCAACATACATCCTTTACATTCCTTTAAAATATATCATGATACTTCATTACACCATGCATGATCTAGGAGTGGTCTAGGTGTAGACTTGGTCTGAAGGTCCTACCCCTATAGGCTTACCCTAATACTCTCATGAGTGCTCCAATACCTCACATACATTATAAATCAACCTCATATGACAAATAATGCATGTGTTAACTCATATTACCAAGCTAACACGCTCATACCTTCTCATAAGGTCTCTTCATGTCATGACTAAGCTTAGGATACTCAAAGACCTATACCTTCATGTAACCTTAAGGCATTAGTTGCCTTTAAATCTCTTTTGCCTTCAAAATATATTTCATGACAACATAATTCAATGACAACACTCCATCAATTCCCCTTTTAACATCAAAACACTACCAACTAGGTATATACTCCTAATGACATCAACCTCATCCAAGATGCACCTTTGACATCAATGATAATACTCAACAAAACCAACATCTATAAGTTTTCATATGTTGAGTTAATATTTAATATAAGTACTAAAAATAAAAAATATAATTTTTTTTTTAATGTGGTGATCTAAAAAAATGTTTTTCATCATATATTTAATTCATGTTAGCTTTAACTATCTTCCTTTTATTTATATCTTTTATCTATGCTCATGTCTATCTACATTGTTTCTTAAAATGTTTAAGAGCCTCACAATAAAAATAGTTTCCCTTGTTTTTATCCTCCTATATGTCTTTACTATTCTTAGAAATAGACTGGGAGGAATGGAATTTTATTTAAATCTTCTTCTTTACTTTTCCCTTATATCATGTTGAAAATAATGTTTTAATATTCTCATCATTCTACCATGCATCCTTCCTTATGATTTATTCTTGAAGTCATGTTGCTATTAATATAGATAAATACAAGAAAGCTTGAGTGATCAATGATAATACCAATCCATAATAGGATTCTAAAAAAAACCCAAGAAGTGTTATGATGTCTTCTAATGTATTCATTAACACACACACTTTCAATTATTTAAAAAAAAAATTAAACTAGATTGTGTAGTCTAATATATTTTGTGTTTCCTACACCTTTAACTAGAAAAACCTTATTCAAAGATATAATATCTTACTAAAATATTTTGAATCATATAATGTAACAAAATTATCCCAATCATTGATTGCTATTTTTGCCTCATTTACATACAAAAGTACATTATCACTCAAACTTAAAAGTATACATGGATGAGCCTTACCTTCTTTTGCCTCCCACCCACTAATCAAATATGCATCATGGGTAGGATTAATCTCAATGTGTTTAACTATTTTTAACATGCCCTTATTCAACAATAATATATTCTTTCTGAGCTTTGATAGAATGAACCCAACTCCATCAAATTATTCCATTATCTTCTAAGGATCACTTGTAACGAAGTTGAGTTTGGGCCTTCACTTCCTCCTTGTTTTCTAAATTTATTGGAAGTGTTTTTGTGTTTATCTTATTCAAAATATTAAGAAAGGATATTTCAGGGAATTCACTTCCCCTTGTACCTCAACCTTTGTACATAATTATAAATATCCTTTAATTGGTCAGAAGAAAGGGCATGAAAGTTTTATGGGCTCTTTCCTAACAATATGGCCCTCTCATGACCCTCCGCCTATGCATGGAAACTATGATGTTTGTCTCTTCACCTACCATGGTGAAAGAAGTTGTCAAAACCTAGGATCAAAATCTAGTTGGGTGATGGGTTTTGTAATCAGCCAAGACCCTTCACCAGCACAAGTCTTTAATAGGGTGGGCTGACCTTGTATCTCATTTAAAGAAACTCAGACATATTTCCAATGCTGAGCTCATGAATTCCATATTAAGGAGGAATAATAGTGATACTAATTCCATTCAATAAAAAAATTATAAATATTATGAATTTATACAAATATTAATTCCAAAAATATTCCCTATATAATAGGGTAGGCATTATCTTATCCTGATCCAAAAGCTATGTAAACTCCCTAATATTATACGAGAGATATAAATTATCTATAAAAATTACAAACATTCTTATTTAAATATCATAACTAACATGAGTAATAAAATATTACTAAATTACACTTATTTTCAAATGGTGAATTAATCAACCCCTAGGATAAACCTAATATTCCAAGAGACTCCAAGATCTACAACTTTTGAGAAGAGATGAGATTTTCTAAACTATTTACTTGATCTTTGAGGAGAAGGGAAAGAGTGAAAGTATTTTGAATACAATATTATACATTAGTATTAATTTATTAAGAAACATGATATTTAGCACAAGTGTGTTTGATCCTAATAATTTAATTTTTGTAGAGTTTAAGGATGTATTTTCCCTATCTATGAAGCTTTTTGGAACACCAAATGTGGCTATTTTTTTTCCATTTATTACATTCTTGGATCCACAAGAGTTGTGACATCAGATGGACACAAATTTTTAAAAAGTTCATAAATTTATAGATGTATACATCTAAGATCAAATGGGTAGGAGAATAAAAAGCCTTGAGCAAGAAAAAGAGGTAGACAAATATTTTCCAGATGTCCTATTGGATTTTGATCATCCCAATTTGACCATCATAGATATTAACGTTTTATTTTTTGAGAGTGTTTATAATATTTTTGTTACTAATGTTATTTTTTATATATTAATTATTGTTTGTAGCCTCTATGACTTGAACCCCAATAATTTGATTCATATTTTAATGTTATCATTGATCATGACATACGTTAGGGCATCCTTCTCCATATCTTGAAGCTGCTACTATGAGTCGACTAAAGGCAAAATGATAAAGTCTATGTCATTTAAGATTTGATCCCTATTGGATCTAAGGTGGAGGGAGATAGATATAATTGTTCTAGGTTAGTAATGGATAATTAATGCATTGTGTTTTACAAAATGTCTCAAACAAGAATGTTAGGTTACTAGCCCATTGTCTTGATAAAATGTGCATATGAAGTTTGATACAAGGAATTTGACAAATAATGCTTTAGAACATGGTAGAAAAGGGCATATGATATATAAGATTTGGTGTATGGTATATAAGTTTAGGATCCTCTATAGTATTTCCATTTTTTAATATATTGAACT
>JARHVA010007035.1:460000-512500 GCA_037957365.1 Torreya grandis
AAAATTATTGTATGTTGGAAACTAATACTATGAATGTTGAATTCTCTTGATTAAATATGGATGACTATTAATTAGATGATTTCCTAAAACAAATTTATTCTAAGACAAAAATAAATTGTATGTAATTTCAACTATTACACTCGAAGGTGAATTTGAGTTCTATTATTTCTTATTCATGGTAATATGTTGTAACATCCATTATGTTAAGAGAAATAAGTTGGTGGGAAGTCATCATTTTATGCACAAGCTTAGTTTATATGTTCCCCTCCACTCCTTCGAGATCAAACAAGGGTTTTAGATGGAGCATCAACCATTGGGGATGGTATTCCCATTATTTTGGGAAAACCATCCCCTACTTGTGACTAACCATGGGTGGAATTCTAGTGTACAACCAATTATTTACTGAATAAATATGTATAAAAGGGGATGACATAGGTAATTTTACTAATGGTAAATGTATTTTTCATCTCTGATTTAATATTCTTGTCGTATATGTAAAATGCTCAATATTTGCAAAATTTACATCTACATTTTGATTGGTTATGTCTTGTTTAATACTATAGGAGGAGGGAGTGGAGAAGACTGAAGGTGAAGAGAGTGTTGATGAACCACCCAATGACTATGTCTCATGATATATATGAGAAACTTTGGTTTCCCTTAATGTTTGATTGTTCCTCATATTAAAAAAATGTTTCTTTCTTCCCTCGTACACTAGTCAACATTAGATTACTTTGGACACACTGTCTATTTTTTATGTTTTTTCTAAGGTGATCAAGTTATAGGGGGTAGAGTAGAGCCATGTAGATTTGGATTATAGTCACCTACATGATGAAATTTATCCATAAAAATGTTTGTATTTTTAACACTTTTTTATTTCCTTCACCATGCTCATACATGTTTGTTGTTTCATAAATGTTGAGAGTGACATATATATGTCAACCTTTATGATAGGAGGAGGTGGAATCAGATAAGCTTGATGGAAATTTCAATGAGGATGTTTATGATGATGATGACTGGATTCTAGATGCTTCACAATTTAAAATGGAAAAGGAATCAAATGTTGTAAGAACATTTTATTATCTTTGAGGACGTTAGATTTTGTTTATTGATTACTTATAACCTCACATGCCTTTCTTATTGAATGAAAGTATGCAGGCAAGTGAAATATTGAGGATTTGGGTAATGTGAGGAGGAATGTGAACCCTTTCTTTTTGAATCCATGTGACACATTTGGTGTGGAGGGTGTCTATCCATTCTAGTCAGGAGACACACTTAACACTTACTGTCATAAGATTCATGGTTAGTAGCCCATTCCAAGGATCCCCTAGGGCATGCTAGAAGTGTGAAATGAAATCTAAATGGAACATAAATCAATAAAATAAAAATATAAAGGAGGCCAATAGTGTAACTATTGAAAAACTAGACCATTAACAATAGAGATAGGCTGGAAAGATTGTGGTTGTCTATAGGGATAATATCTCTGACTTATGTTATCTCAATGAGATAACCTTAAAGGATATCATCAATGAGATGATTTCATATGATTCGATTGAAATGGAGAAGGGAATTCTTCATTAGGCAAAGATAATATCATTGATAAATGGAGTGAAAAAGAGAACAGGTGGAGCAATAGAAAGGTGCATGCAACAATGGACCTCAGGTTAGATGCATTATATTGAATGGTTTCCATGAAGTTAAAGTTAAGTTAAATTAAACTTAATCAATTTTAACATTGATATTTATAAAATAGTCACCATTTTTTTAGAGGGATGACCCTTAATCCCATTCTAGTGATGATGGTCACATTCCTTTGAGGGAAATCTTTTTATGGAATGGTAGAAGTGTTTGTCAAGGGGACCATAAAAAAATATATTACACATGATAAGTTATATCACAAATTGACATTATACTTCTTAAGATGACTACATATTATATTCACTCTTATTTCTTCCCCTACCTTTCATTGAAATCTACCATTAAATATTTGGATAGTGATGTATATTGTTATTACATATAGGCTTTTATTGGAGATGAGGTGGTACATTCCTACGAATTATGAACCATTTATTGGATGTGTGATATTCACTTGTTATTTACCAAACTAAAAAGTATATTATTCATGTTGGTGTCTTATTATTTATTTTCATCAATATTTCTAACCTACACATTTTCAAAAGTAGGTGGCTTTATGGTAGGTTGACATATGCATATACATGCATTTACTGTTTGACCACTTCCACTTGTTTGTCCTTTAGAAGGGCCTTCATGGCCAGGAAATGAACATTGATATTTACTTAGGATACTACCTTATAAATTATTATCTATATACATACATTTTTTCATAATATGTATGACATGTATAATTTTTAGTCAAATATATTATTTGGAAATGAGGTTTTAATACAAATGTTTCGTTTCTAGTTTACATTAGATATGAGTTTTTCTTTATGTACTACTAAAGTAATGGTTTGGTAGTTAATTTTCCATTTAATTATGTATTTCATGATAGTGCATGGTTATATTATGTAATTTTTCTCCCATTTACTCATGAAATCATTTTTATGTGTATGTTATGTGATTTTGTCGATACGTGATATATTATGTTCACATGTTTACCTTATTATCCTTTCAATGTTTCACATGTTAATGACAAAGTGTATATGTTTGCATGTCTGTATGTATGTTGAGAATTAACTATTGTCACCAAATATTTCACCTTAGAAGAGGGTGTTCAATCATTTTCCATATTTGGGAAACATGGGAACACTTCAAGGTATGTGGGTGTACCTATGGTGGAAGTGAAGCTTTAAATTTAAGGGCTAGCTCAATGAATAAATCTTGAAGTAATTTCACCTATGATAACTATTTTCTTGTGGAGAAAAAGGGATTTAAGTTGCATGAAATAAACCTATTATAAAGGGGTGATTCACCAAGATGTATTCCAAATGACCATTATACTTCTTTCACAAAGAGAGAATTCCTACAACACTAGCCTAAGAGTCCTAGAATGCACTAGCATTAGTGTTTCAATATAGAGGTGAGATGCATGAAGACTATCCAAGATAAGTGAAACCATAGATCAATTTTAGATACTAAGGCTCATTTTAAACTCAAAATATATTCATACACTTAACTACACTTCATATGACCCGCTAGGCTAAAATCACTTGCATCAAACATGAAAAGATAGAGAGAAAGCAAGGATAGATAGATATCACTTAACTATTCACTATATATCTCTCGACACACTTTAACAAGATGAGATATGAACTAAAAAAAAATTGAATTTAGTTTTATAAGTCAAATTATAATGTTAAAACTATTAGGGATTTACCATATATGATGTGGTATTATATTACAAAGGCCAAAATGACAGCTATTTATAGAATTTTAGAGAGAGGAAAAATAATGAAATTAAAACTTCACTAGAACACATGTCCATATAATAGGGGGAGTTAAAAATCTAGGAGGATGAATTCATAAACAAACATGCAAGGTATAATGGGACAAATGCCTCTCATAACATAAAACTCTTGAAATCTGGCACAAAACTCCATTCATTATGTACAAGAAATTGCCTTTCATCATGGATCATCTCTAGAGAATTTAAAACTAAATTAGGAGAGTTGGCACATATTTAATATCTTAGGGATCTTGAAACATGTTATAACAATACCAATATGTTCTCCTAACTACTAGCTATCTTCTAGACACTTCTATTTATCCTTTGTATTCATTCATTTATTTTTTGGACTTTGACTCTTCACATCTAGTAGTCATTATTTATCTTGGATCTCGACTGAGCTTTGATGGTGACATATTAATCTAAAGTGATTGATTTTATAAATAACCCATTTATCCTACATGGAGGCCTATGTGTAATTCTTTTTCCATGTCTCTTATTTAATTTTAAAATATGCTTGTCATCTTTTAGACACATAGCCTCATCCTGTCCATCTAGAATCTGGTCAAATTTGCTTTGTTGATCTCCTCTAGAGTTTATTAAATTAAAATTTAGATTCCATACATTGATCTATGGTCTAGGCATATCATGCTTTCTATGGACCTTATTATCAGCCCATTTGGTTAACGCTCTCATGCTACATGGTAGACTTGCATTTGATCTAGGCTCCTTGACCTTTGACCCAATGTACACCATTAGATATTATCTACATGAATCAATATGTGTCATTGATCTTATCTTTATTTTAAATTGTTTCACCACTTGGCATCTTTGCATTTGAGTTCAAGATCCTTTGGCTCTTTGACGTAATGTGCATTAGATCTTATATATACGATTCAACATGCTCTATTATATCCACTAGACCCATTGACATCACCTTTTCTCATGCATCATTAGATATAATCCAAAAACCTAAGAAATTTCCACGTTTAGACCATGTGTTAAACCTCAAGAACATTTAAATCCAAATGATGAGGCATGAACTTGACATCCCTGTGCATGTCTATCTTTACTAGTTCAACTTTAAATGATTATATATTGAGATAAAAACCACATCAAGATGTAAAAATTTTAGAGGATGAACTTAGAACCAAAAGAATAATGTCCATGTAGTCCTTTTGGCTTGAAAGTTTTTCTAAGCACACTTTTAAAATGCACAAGTAAACTACCCTATTCATTTTTGTACAATATGTGATGATGACCTAGTTCTTCTTTGAACAAGCTCTTCCAACCATGAAGTGATCTAAGCTAGGAGATTGATTTTATTTAATGTTATGACATTACCATATCACTTGTAGGTGTCCATTCATGGTGGATGACTGTGCATATATGGGATTGCTATTACAGTCCATCCTTGTCATTTGAAGGGTTATTGCTTACTCAACTAATTGTGCATGGAAATATAAGAAATGACTACTTGGGATCCTAATGATTTAATGAATCATTGAGAATTGTGTAAACCTTATTCATGTCTCTAATTTATTGAAAACTATGAAAACCTATCACTTTCATAGATGACTCTAAAATAACCCCTAAGACATCAAATGACATAAGAACTAAACTAGACTATGACCAAAGCTAGAATGACATATAAAATGACATAAAATGAACTACAACACACCTTATGACATTATAATAATTACCTATATAAGTTTTGACTATAGGGGGTTGACCCATTTGACTTGTGGTCAAAATGGTTAACATTCTTTACAATTTCCCAAGGGTGGTATGCTTGGTATGCCATGACCAGTTGCCTAATCCTTTCCATTGGGTTACATAGACATAAGTATATAGATTTGATACATAAATTTAATTTGAAAGCACACACAATTGAAATAAAACACACACTTAATTTACTATTTATAAAATTGACATTTACTCCTCAATATCAAGGTTTCAAATGTATCCCATTCACAAGGATAGGCAAATATTCTCTATCCATCCTTACTAATTGGAAATAATTTATTTAATTGCACTTGATGATGATATATTTTCCACTCTGTAGGGTGTCAAATTCAGTATGCCTCCTTGGTTTTCCTATATCTTCATACCACTTCAATACTATGTCACCTTCTTGAAATTATCTTGGAGTTACTTTTTTGTCAAAATACCTATTCATGAATACTTGGTGATGCTCCATAGCTTGATGAGCCTTATCTCTAGTCATTTACAATAAAATTAATTCTATCAATGCCACATCCATTAGAGTGTTTTCAAGCAACTCTAATTGATGTGCCAACTCTAAGGTAGGAATCTCTTGAGAGATAGATAAACTAGCCTCTCTTCCATAGACAAGCACAAAAGGAAAATTTATTACTGACCTCTTGGGAATTATCCTATCAACCCATAAGGTTGTCTTCAATTTGGTGTGTTAAGCCCTCTAGTTATGCTCCAAGGTTCTCTTGATGATTCTAATTAGATTCTTGTTAGTAGATTCAACCAACCCATTACCTTGAAGGTAATAGTTAGATGAAGTACTCAAAGATATGCCATTACTATTTTCCCACTAAGTAGTCTTAGCACCAATAAAATTAAGATCATTGTCTAAAATAATACTAGGAGTGTCAAACCTTGTTATGATGCTCTCATATAACCCCAAGATAGCATTCTCATTAACTTCTTTCAATGATACTACCTTAACCCACCTCATAAAGTAATCAGTTGCTGGGAGTGTCCATTTATGAGTAGTACTTGATGGGGGTTTTATCATGCTAATGAAATCAATAACTCATTAAATGAAAGGTTTATCTACTTAGATTAGCTTCAAATAAGAGTTTAAAACTTATGCTTTCCCATAAATAAAGTACATTGTATAAACCTTCTCACCCAAGCATAGCAGTCCTTACAGAGGTTAGGCTAATAATATCCTTCCCTCATGATCTTGGCAATTGTGGTTCTTGGGAAGAAATGACCTCGTGCTATTCCATCATAGAACTTCTCAAGCAACATTCCAAATTGGTCTTTGTCAATGCACCTCAATAATACACCATTAGTATTTATTATAAAAAACTCACCATCTACAAGGTAAAAGGGAATATCTTGAAATATAAAATATTTCTTTTGAGATATACTCATATCATTAAGATACTCACCACTTTGAAGAAATATGTTCACATCTTGTGTCCAACTCTGTATATGTAAGGAACTACCTGGTTGGGGATAATCTTAATTGGTTAAAACCTCTTATTTTGACTCATGAAGATCTAAAGCTAGATGTTCATAAATTCCCTTACCTCTTATCAAATTTGTTAATTTGATATGAACAACATATTCCATTACCTTAGTGATCTAGCCTTGCCTCTTCTCACTAAGGTCTTTGATCAAAATAAACTCCTTGGTATTAGGATGAGAGACCATAACACAAATTTTATTATTTGAAACCATATGCCTAAACTTCTTTAGTCCTCTTACAATATAAAGGACCTAATTCTCAATAAAGGTATACTTTATTTCATAATCTTCCAAACCTTTATTAAAGAATGCAATTTATTTTTATACACCCTCTTCATTCCTTTGCATTAGCATAACTAAGATAGAATCAAGGTTATAAAATGAATACAACATAAAGTCTTTATCAAAATCAGGATTCACATGAGTATGATCTTATGCAATTTCTTTATTAATGGATTCAAAATTGTTCTTACCTTCCTTAGTCTAAGAAAAGACCTCACTCTTTTTTAGCATAGCTATGATAGGTTTCACCAAAGATGCAAAACCAGGTATGAATCTCCTTACAAAATTTATCTTACCTAAGAAAATTTGGAGACCTTTCTTATGTAAGGACAATGATAGGCCTAAAATAGCCTCTATCATTTCATGATAAATAGCCAAACCATATTTGGAAATAATGCGTCCTAAGATCTTACCTTTATGGATAGTAAAGATGCATTTTTTTGGATTAAGAGATAATCCATACTGCCTACATCTTTCAAAAAATTGTCTCAAGTGTTTCATATGTTCATTATCATATTTCTAAAACACTATTATATCATCTAGATAAACCAAAAATATCTCATTGATCAAACCTTTAAAGGCCATGTCCATTACTCTTTGAAAAGTAGCACCAACATTTGACAAACCAAATGGCATATTTATAAAGAAAAAGTCCCCCATTTAATAGTGAATTTTGTCTTAAATTGATAATATTCATTCAAAATAATCTGATTATAACCTAAATATCCATCTAAGAGATAAAAATGTTGATATCTTGAAACAACTTGCAAAATCTGTTCCATTGAAGGTAGAGGATAGTGATATTTGAGTGACACCCTATTAAGGTATCTAAAGTCCACGTAAATTCTTATCCCCCCATTATTATTTATAATAGGAAAAATGTTAGCTACCCATGTTGAATTATTGATAGGAAATATTAATTTATATTCAAGAAATTTAGTGAGCTCTAACCTCATGAGTTTCTCAACCTTGAGATTGATGGGTCTTTGTTTTTGTCTAACTAGTCTAACTTGAGGTTTCAATTAAATGGTATGGTATGATAGGATAGGATCAAATAATTTGATTTCCTTATATTCCCAATAAAATATATGATGAAACTCTTTACATAACTCAATGAAATATTTTTTCTCTAATGTAGAACATACCTTGCCTAGTTTGAGGAGTCTATCTTTGAAGATCAAGACTCTTTCATAGTTCTCCTATTTTGTATAAATACTCCCTTTTTAATTTTTATTTTAATAATTTTAATTGAATATAATTTCTAAGGTCACCAAAACCTTAGGTATCTTATTTTTCTTTAGCTACACAATCTAATCACCAAACTATTTTTGGAGTCTCCTTTGATTCTTTGAAGAAAACTTAGCTTAATTTTGCAAAAAGTATAAAATGTGTTTATCAATATCAAAAAATTTATAAGACACTTCAATATCAGGTACATAAGGTATGATAATTATCTTAATGTGAGATTACTTACCCTATTATTTTATGTTATTTGGAGTATCAAATTAAGCTCCTATGACAACTAGTCTATCAACATGATTATTTTTCTCCCTTGGGACTGATTGTATGTTGAATGCATTGAAGTCTTAATAAAATCCAATACCCTATGATTATATGAATTAATCAAATGGTTATTATAAGCAACCACATTCTTGACCTAATGAAAAACCAATTTACTATCTCTATATACTTGCAATTTCTTGATTCCCATTCTCCTTGCCCATTGTAGGTCATGAATTAAACCTTCGTACTCAGCCACATTGCAAGTACTAATGAAATGGAATATATATGAGGAATAATATTTTTTTTATATGGGGAGACCAACATAACACAAACACCAACTCCTACACCAATTCTACTTCTTGATATATCAAAAACATCTTCCACATCTCATCATCTTCAACTTCTTCTTTGGCAAGTATAGGTGTTGGTGTTCCTTCTTCATGTATACAATATACTCCTAGATCAGTTTCCTCCATAAATACATATGGATAATTATAATAATTATTGGTACCATATTCATTAATAAATAAATTAGAAATGCCTTCAATCTTGGAATAAGTACCATCATCTACAATAAAATCCTTCTCTTCATGGACAAGACAATTCAAATTAGAACTTGTCTCAATGTATGGCTCAATATGAAACCTTGTAAGAGGCTAAGTTATTATGGTCACCTTGCTTCCATATATTTTTTTAAAGGAAAATTAATACCAATAATACAAGATATAACCACCTATATTAGTTTTAAAGTCCCTTGATAGGCAGATTGCAAAGTGAGCTGGGAAGTCAACAACAACCATATCTTGAAGGATAAGAAAACTAGGACAATCATACAAGAAAATGTTCAAGTTTTTTATCACTCCTATCATCTTGGAAGGTTTAAGATATATTTGGAAAAATAATTTGTTATAAGGCTCATATTTTAGGCCCCATTTATTAGCTACCACTTTGGGTATGACTGAAGTAGAAGCTCCACTATAAACTATGTAGTTATGGACCAGTTTGTCACCTACTATGAGAGTGAGATAGAATGGTGGAGGTTTATCAGCCCTAGTAGATGGTTAAAAAATATTTTTAGGATAATTTATAAAATCAACATGACCATGGATTTTATTTTAAGGAGGGACACTGGTAGGGATAGTAGATAATTATTTTTGTAGGAGATCTTTTTGACTAGGTATATGAAGAACATCCCAAAAGAAAATGGATATTTTATTACTCTTTAATGAATATAAAATGTTTAAAGAATACATACATACTTTATATTTTATTCTTGGAGGCAAGGAAGTTCTTGGAACTTTAGGAGTTGGAGTGACTTGAATAGTCCTTCCAACATTCTAATTTAGAATATGTACAGAGTTATTTGACGTTGCCACACCTGCAACCATACCTTATTGCTTTGTATGAGGATTGAATGATATTTTAGGCACATTAATATCACCACCTAAAGCCTTTCTCTTGGATCTAGAGTTGTCTATAATATATGCTCCTTGATTAAGCACAAAGGTGTTCTCTACTAAGAAGCTAGTGAAGATTTCTCTTTGAGGCTATCCACCTTCACTTGTTTGCATCACGACTTCATCCTAAACTAGTCAGAATGGAGTAAATCCTCCTTGGGAAACAAGATATTTCTGTCCATATTCATTAGCATCCATGAATTATCCTTGCTACCAATATTATCCTTGTACCAAATTACTATGCACTAGTACCATTTCTCTTACATTGGTGGTAGAGTTAGGATTGTATGCATTTAAAGGCTTGTTGAGGTTAGGACACCATTTACCTCTTCCTTTTCCATATTTCTAACGAAATAATTTTTTATAAGGATATGAATTTTTTTGGGCGCCTTGTTGCATATTTCCTCTCACAAGCTTAGCTTTAAACCGTTAAATATGTGCATCTTTGTCCATGGAATTATTTATCTTCTTAGGATTAGCCTTAGGCTTGGTATTAGCGTTGGGAATTTGGGCTAGATATGGAGTATTAGTAGAAGTATAAAATAATGGGGGCACAAATAACTTAAGAGGAAACCTTCCAACTTGGATGAGACCATTTTTAGTTTTGATACCAAGTTCATATTCTTCAAGAAGAGTGGAAACCACCCATGGATTGAATCATGATAGAAATTTTAGTTTCAATGGATCTCAAGTAGGTAGGGAACACAAAACTAGGAGGTGGCCTCATGGGAGGAGGCAATCTAAACCAAGTATTTTGAAACCTCTCATTTAATTCATGCATTATTTCTTTGGATCCTCTCTTGATCCCATTGAAATGATGTATGAGAGAGGCATGGTCACTTTCATTTCCAAATCTTGAGGTCAAGGCATCCACCTTCTAGAGTCTTATACTAATGAAGAGCCTTCCCTCTAAGGGACATGGAAAATAGTCTAATGGAAATGTTATCTTGGGTGATGTTATGGAAGCTACAAAATTTGGATACATCCCTAATGTGTTCATTAGGTGTAACATGACTTTCACCATTGAATATGGGTACACCTTTTGTGCCATTAGGAGGAATGGCATCATATGCTTGAATATGAATTGGATTTTCAGTATTAAAGGTAGGAAATGAATGGGGTCTATCCATATATTATTCAAAATCTTCAATTTATTCAATTTATTTAACCTCTTTCTCTCTATCAAAATATACTGGTTCTCTAAAGGGTAGATTAAGATGAGGATTTAAACTTCAAGGGGAAGTTCAAGATGAATAGGTAGATTAATGGGGTTAAGAAATCTATTAGAGGATTACCTAGCGAGAACCATGAATTATGAGAGAAAATTTATAACAAGATAATGTTTTTGAACCATATTTTACCTTGATGGAGTCACAAAATGATGAGTATCACACCAATTTTCAGCGGATGTTGTTAAGATCAACATTCACCTTGACAACTTGTCTTGAAGACAATGGGTCCCATCGAGTGTGCCAGAACTATTGTCACCAAATATTGCACCATAAAAGAGGGTGTTAAATCCTATTATATATTTTTAAACATGGGAAAAATTATAGGTATGTGGGTATACCTATGGTGGAAGTGAAGCTCTAGATCTAAGGGTTATTTTCTTGAATATATCTTGAATTAATTTCACCTATGCTAGCTATTTACATATGGGGGGAAAGGGATTAAAGTTGCAGGAAATAAACCTATTAGAAATGGGTGATGCACAAATATGTCTTCCAAATTACCATTATACTTATTTCATAAAGAGACAATGCCTACAATAATAACTTAAGAGTCTTAGAATACACTAGCATTAGTGTTTCAATATGAAGGTGAGATGCATGAAGACTATCCAAGGTAAGTGAAACCATAGATTATTTGTATATAATAAGGCTCATTGTAAACTTAAAATATATTCATACACTTAACTATACTTCATATGAATTGCTAGGTTGAAATCAATTTCATCAAACATGGAAGGATTAAGAGAAAGCACGAATAGATACATATCACTTAACTATTCACTATACATCTCTCCACACACTTTGACAAGATGAGATATGAAATTGAACCAAACTGAATTTATTATTATAAATCAAAGTATAATTTCAAAAACAATAGGGCTTCTCCATTCATGGTGTGGTATTAGATTACAAAGGTCAACATGGTAACTACTTATAGAATTTCAGAGAGAGGAGAAAGAGTGAAGTTCAAAGGTCATTAGAATAAATGTATAGATGATAGGAGTCACACATGTAGGAGGATGAATTTATAAATAGACCATGCAAGGTCTAATGGGATAAATGTCTCTCAAAACATAAAAATCCTAAAATGTGGCATAAAACTCCTTTTGCTATGTATAAGAAATTGCCTTTCATCATGGATAATCTCTCAAGCATTTGACAATTGATTAAGAGAATTGACATATATGTACTATCTAAGGGAGGTTGAAACATTCTATGATAATCATAATATGTTACTCTAACTACTTGTTATCTTCTAAACACCTGTATTTACCCTTTATAATCATTCATTTATATCCTAATCATACATGAACATTTCAAGACATGGAAGAGCTTATTGCAAGGATGAGATTCAAGAATGTAATGGGTGTAAAATAATATCTTGGTTTTAAAATAAACCAAGACCCTTGACCAACACAAGTGCTCAATAGGGTGGGCTAACCTTGGACTTCACTTGAAAAAACTCAAGTGTATTTCCAACACTAAGCTCATGACTTCCAAGAGATTCCAAGATATACAAAATTTGAGAAGAGATGATAATTTCTAAACTATCTATTTGGTCTTTTAAGATAATGGAGAGAGTGTAAATATTTCACATACAATAATCTACACTAGTCTAAATTTTTTAAAAAACATGATATTTAGCACAAGCTTGTTTTATGCCAATAATCCAGAATCTATAGAGTTTAAGGATGTTTTTTTCCCATTGATGAAGCTGTAGGAACAATGAATGTGGTTGAATTTTTATATTTCTTACATTCTTGGATCCATATAGGACATTCCATCAAATGGACACAAATTTTATAAAATTTCACAACTTTCTAGACATATAGATCCAAGATTGGCTAGCTAGGAGAAGTAAAAGCATTTATCATGAAAAGGAGTCAAACAAATATTTTCTAGACATCTTGATAGATTTAAATCATCCTAATTTGACCATCATAGATATTAAAGATCCAATTTTTTGTTATTTCTATTATTTTTATATATTAATTATTTTTTGTAAGCATTATGACTATAACCATTTGATTCTCAGCCTTCACAAACCATTAAATAATTTGACCAGGAAGATAACTAAATAATGGTAGGTGATAGGGATAATATTTAACCAATATCCTCTATTGAGGTCTAAAGTAACTAGAAGGTTTGGTGCAAACTTCATAAAATTGAACTCATGGAGTTTATGTTGAGAATTGAGGGCCACAATGAATTTTTTCTAATGACTTCACACTTGGTTAGAGCCAGAGGAGGGTGATATTAAGAGGGTTAAGGAGATGGGCATGTTGTGTGATGTCACTATTGTCACTCATATTTTCACCCTTATATAGGTAGTTAAAGACTACTCCAAATTGATTAGAACATGGGATTACCTCTAGGCCTATGGGTTGCCTAGAGTAGACATAAACCTCTAGATTGAAGGGTTAGCTCCCTTGGTTTGTCTATTGAAGCTCATCACCTAAACTACTAGCTCATTTGGATGAAAGGGAGAAAGAGAGAACATAAATTAAATCTATCCTAAAAAGTTTATACACCAATGATAACCTAACCACTACTAACCAAATGCAATTATACTTCAAACACAAGCCTAACTTGCACATAAACTAATCTAAATCTGCCCCTTGTATTAGTATTTCTCATGGAGGTTCGTGAAGGAATATTGAGATAGGATGATTAAACACAAGGTCATGAAATGACACTAGTGAAGAGACAAATCACTAAAACTCATGATCACATCATTAGAACACTTCAAGATAACTATCATAGACTTTCAAAGTTGAATGTGAATGCAAACAAGGACAACGTGTTAAATAAGAGAATATATCACTTAAAAAAATCAACTAGTTAACAAACACATTGAAAAAACTCATGGAGAAGGTAAAGAAGATAATTATTTATTTATAAAAGTATGAAAATGACCAAGGATTTACAATACTCAGGTGGAGGATACAAACTTAGCCAAAAGTGGCTCAATATATAGAGAATGTTAAAGAGAAGACAAGAAGGGTGTAGGAGAAAGAGAGTAGACAACTATCATATGAGTTAAAATAAGAATAGGAGTTATGAAAATACCTCAATAGGTCCATTTCAATATGTGTATCTCCTTTGAATATTCTATAGCTCTCCAAGTTACATGGGAATTGAAAAACTTGTTTAACACCTTGACTAGCTTATTGAAACTTCTCTTCTTGACATGTTGAAGGATAAGTGGCCTTATTGATGATCAAATCATTTTTTAATAACTCTTTTATTTACTCTTGACACCTCTCAACTTATCCCAATACTTTCTCTTTGACACATCGCCTCTATCTCTTACAAGGTGTCTAGAGGACTCTTCATGTTCTTAGGCCTATTTTGCACATAAGTGTCAAAAATTCATGGATGGCTGATTAATACCATAGTGGGACTAAAATAATATGTTTTTAGGCCTCAAACTAGCCTAAAAAATCATTATCTACCAAAATGCCCAAATAGGCCTCATTATTTATAGCCCTAAAATGATGAAAACGTCATTGTGATGAAAATAATATAGAAGGTGAATATAATATTAGGAAATATTCTATTACCCTCTATGGCTTTATATTTCTAGGTTCAATTTCATGCTTTGAGAGTGAGTGGAGATATCATTTTCTTCCCTTTCTCTCCTATAACTAGGCCTCAATTAGGCCTCCCTACCAAGAGAGTGAAAAATGATTATACAACCTTCCCACACATTTAAAACTCAAAATAAGTGTGTTATTAATTTAGAAAACACCCTCCCATACCTGTATGCCGAATTTGAAGTTATGACTCACTATAAATACTTGAAAAATATAAAAATTAGTGTTTTTATCCCTATTGCATATAGTTTCATACAATACTATATCAACCAATTGCATGGGGTGATGATTAGGGGAGTCTTGAACATGTTATTTTTGGTTTGGAAATTTTCATGGTCTATATGGAGGTATTAAATTGGATTTATCTCTGATTGGGTATTTATGGCTCTCCTAGGCAACCTGAAAGTGGTTTGAACTCTTAACAATAGTTCATAAATCTTAGGGCATGAAACCACCAAAAAAATCCACAAATGAAATGACCAAAAAAATCCACAAATTATAATTTAACTAAGGTATTTAACTTCCCATAGAATCTCATGGTCCTATGCAACATGTGTGATCTGTACCAAGTAGGAGAAACTAACCTCTCAGGTTGAAGAAAATCATTATGTGAGGTCTAGGCAAGTTTACAGTTTGTAATATATTTTTTTAGAGTTTGTTCAAATGACCTCAACGAGGTTTATGATATCCTCCTTTACTTCTTCTAATGCTTATCTCATCACCTTCTTTCACTAAACTCTCTTACATCCAATCCACTCAGACTTAGGGTTCTTAGGCCAAATCACTTACCATACCCTAATTGACTGTCTTGACATGTTATCTTCTTTGTTATAGGTCTAAAATCATCAAATGTTTATGTATATTCTGCACCATCTCCTGAGGTCTCTAAGTATATTAAATCAATTCACTTAATCTCTCTTCAAGACTAACTGCCTATATGTGTTTTTGCATGTTAAACATGGTATACTAACTATGTTTCACTCCTTGCTGAGTTTGAGGTTATTTGTAGAGTAATGTCACACTATATAAATCATATTACATCATATTACTCTCTTTTTTTCATATTAAAGTCCTTAAAACTCTTCTCAAATAAGCATAAACCTCTTAGGACTGAGTAGGCAAAACTATATATACATGGATTGTATATGTAAGGGTCTACAATGTTTGTCCATATTCTAGTGAGTATGGGAGTTATGTGAGGTTTTTTTTGATACCTTAAGACCATTAATAAATTTTAATAAAGACCTTTCCTTTAGGAAAGTAACTTTACTAGCTTAGGCAAGCATACTTGTTCTTAGGGCTATGTGTATAGAGTCAATTAGGCCTTGTGACCACTGTTTGGTATTTTACCTAAAACTATATATTCAATTGTTTAGACTCAATTGAGAACCCTAATATATCTTATATATTTTAAAACACTTATACAAACCACTGTCCTAAGTTTTAAAAACCTTGGTCATCTAAACAAACCTATAGGTGGTCAATGACCTGTAGGTGTGTTCCTTTGAGATGATCTACCAACTTGTCTTTTCAAGAGTCCTCCATAATAATTGAAAATCTTATCTCTTTATGTGATATTTATGATTTTTGGATTTACCTCAAAAACTTTAATCTCTATATTTACATCAATTACCACTATCAAGATAAAATCTTATCTCAACTTGCTAGTTGTAGATGATGTTCTGATTATTTGACTGAGTTTGAAGAGTTCCTTCAAAATAAAACCAATATTAATCATTTTAATGGATATTTATCATGATATTGGTTCCTTGAGTTCCTTTCACTACTCTAAATACTCCAAACATCCATCAATAGTACTATCTAATGCTTATTTCTTGACTGGCTGCAGGTATGCATTTTGAGGAGTTGACTATGTGCAGTGGTTTAGATTTGGTATTAGAACTTCATGACCTTATTCATATTTCTATGAATCTACCATTTGATTTATCATGTTATGGATAGTGTCTTAAGACCATTCTAGTTCATCAAAGTTCCAAAATCCTCAGAACATCACTATTTCAGACCAACCTTCTCTTAGCAGCTGTAGGTGGCAACATAGGAAGGTTTGAATGTGTATGTGGTTTCTAGTTTTTATAAATTTATGACATAAAATATTCAAAGGATCTACCTCAAATGATTTTATTTTTATATTTGGTCTATTCTTTGAAACTTTGCATTTCACTATCATTATCTATTCACATAGTTAGTCTTGTAGGATGTATCTTTGAGGCTTATTAGTTTGGCATCAACTTAGGTTTGACCTCAGGTGCTTGGATATCCATATTATATCATTACCTCTTCATATTATGACTATTGTAGTGATTTTGTGGCCTAAATAATTTTCATGAGACACCAACACCATTGAATTTCCTTGAATTGTAGACGTACAGGGGTTAAGGTGACTATCCTACAACTTTGTGCTTTAAGAGTTAAGAAATGCAAACATGAATATTATAAATAAAATATCATTGAATATAAAGCAGCAACATATCAAAAATTAAGTCACAACTTCAAAATATCTAAAAAAACATATTCAAAATAATCAAAACAACTAAATTGTGGACACAAAAAACACATAGTCCACAAAAAGGTGAATGAAAAAGTGGCCTTTTGGGACTTGTAAAAAATAATCAGTTAATTAGTAAGCCATGAATGAAATTTAGAGGTATTATCAGACTATTTTAGAGTCAAATAGATGCATCCAACCACCTTGAAGGCTCAAAAACATATAAAAACTACCAATCACTTCAAATTATGTACAAGAGTCACTTTGCTTATCAAAAGGACATCCACATATGCCACCATAGAGAATGAATGTGTTTGAGGCATATGAAAATATATGAGAAGCTACTCCAAATATTTTTAAGCATCTATGATTTCACAATTTATTCTAAAGTTGCTTTAAACTCATCCTATGGGTTTTTGAGATCTCAAAAAATAGTCTAGGATCTTAGTGATTGTTCATAAAGCTAAGGTCACCAATACAATAACCAATGACAAAAATTGGAATCCCATATGGGTCCAATTTTTTTTCCAAAACACTAGACCCAACTCACCTATATGGTCTATACCATTTTCTTGAATTTTACCTTCACTAGCTTGTGAATGGAGCAATGAAGGAGAGAAGTGATTTATTGTAACTTTTAGATCTAAAACTTCCTTATAAGATTTTTTATGACCTATATGAGATTAAGGAACACCTATGAAACATTTTAAATTTCACTTGACTTCAATAATTCTGTACAACTTCCTCTAACTCTTCAATATGACATTGAAATTCAAGAATATGACCTTTCTTTGACATGTTGATAGGTGTGGAAATTGAGTAAATACTCCAATATCATTGTAAGGTGTATGGTATGTATTTTTAATTTGGGGGAACTTTGAAACACATAAATTTAGACAAAAATCACCCTTTCATACGTTTTTATCACATTAGAGTTAGTAAATGAACCCAAACTTTCCAAGACTTCATGAGATGCTAAGACAAAGTGATTAATACATGAGATGACATTAAAAAATACATAATCACCTATGAAATAACTTGACCATGAATTATTTCCTCATGACATGCCTAAACCACTATATGACCACAACATTATTTTACCTTAACTTTTCCAAGTTAACCTTAAATGATGATAACAAAGTTAAATGAAGACTCTAGGGAACATATAGGGTATGACATGACCACATCACAAGACCATGACAAGTTTTAATATATAGGGGGTGGCCAATTTGAATTAAGGTCAAATTTGGTTAACATGCCCAAAATATTACAAAGATAAGTGAAGGAAGTATGAATTAATGTATACTTTATTTTAGACTAAGACCACCTTGAAAATGAATAAATAGGGATATTCAAGAATAATCATACCTAGACATTGGCCGAAATCATGTCTACAGGTCATGAAGTATTTAAATCTAGAGGGTAATTTCACCCACATCTTCCACCACTTTTAGCTCTTAAATCATTTTAAGGGGCATATAATCAGCATTCCATACTTCTTACTTATATCCCTTGAAAATATGGTCTTGTAATTTCAATCCAAACCCAACACTGATATAATCCACAAAGGACTCATATTCCTCTACACCAAGAGGGAGAAATACTAGAGGGGAATTTAGGTCCAAAATATCAAAAATAATAGGGTGAAAATATCAAGGTATGACTCTAAAAACCTTGTATAAGAATATGTAGGTGATCGGGTCTCTTCAGTGCCCTCCTTCCTTGTTTCCCCTAAAGGAGTCCTCATCAGGAGCCAAACCATATGGAAGTCCAAAAATAAAGAGGAAGGTATAAGCTTCCCCTTCTCAAGAGGAGAAGAGAACTAAACCTAAGGAGGATACCAATGGTTTGGATTATCCCCTAAGGATTGGGGGTTCCAAGCTTGAAATCTAAGGCCTAAGGGATACTAAAATTGAAAAGGAGGATAGCAGAATAATGGGAGACCCCCTATGGGCACAGGATGAAATTGCATGACTTTCAAGAGAAACTATAGAAGCTAAGATGTTAGATGGTCACCCTTATGGAGGAATGGAATTTTATGTATGAAAAATTTGATAAGATGAAGCAAGATTGGAACAACCCCAAAATGTATAAGGTGACACTAAAATTTTGAGGCTAGATGTCAATACTATTAGGAAAGTCAAGGAGGCCATAGGAGACAACCATATTCAAAGTTACCTCCCAATTAAGCATTAAGAGCAAGGAAAAAATGAAAACAAAGAGAACTAAGAAGGTTGTTAAGGCAAAGGGGTTAAAAAAATAGAAGGAACAAATGTCATAAGTTCCAGACATTTGAACAAGAGGTAGAACTAGGAATACTAAATTGAATGAGAGTATAAATAGGAATGATCTTGTTATGGTGGATAACCAAGAATGTTTTGAGGAGCCTTTAGGATAATTTAGGCTCATGTTTTTCTTCAAGTCCTATTCAACCATCTGTTAGTCTTTGGGTATTTATTGAGTTTTAGCAAAAGTTTATTATTATCGATTATCCCATGTGGCCTGTTTCATTTATATTTCCTTATTGGAATATTTTGTTTACTTTTTAAACATTATGGTTTTAGGATCCCTATAAAACCTAAGTTTCACCCAATTAAATTAAAAAAGGGACCTTGAAGACTATCTAGAATAAAGGATACATAAGTTTGCATATGAAAAAACCTTAATAATATGAGTTTATTTGGACAAGATCATTTATGAAAATATACATGGAGAAATTTATGAGATATTTGGATGGTTATTTATTGAATTACTAGTATCATGGTTGTCTAGACTAGATTACTATTGCTTCAAACCATGATGCATAGACCATTTTGTCTAGAATGAAGAAAAGTTGGAAATTTTGAAAAAGGTAGATATTGACTAGACTCATATGATTGACCACTTTGTAAATAATATAATTAATGAATATGGTTTATTATATTTTGTCCATGGATATTTTTCCTTCAAATATAATTATAAATTTTTTAATAAAGGAATCTAGGGCAAGTTTCTTTAATAACTTACTGTGTTGCTGAAGATGTTGGTTATGGAAAAGACCATGGTGCCAATTCCAGATAATATAGATTAATTTCTCAAGGTAATATGGGGATGAAAACTAAGATTTACATGTAAAATAAGTAAAATAAGGAACTTGAACCTAAAACTTGAATATGGATGACATAGAGAAATAAAGATAAAAATTAATTCTAACAAAAGAGATGGAAGAAGTAAAGCTTTGTAGAAGACGAAGGGCAAAAATTAGCTATGAGTAGGAGTAGAAAATAATATTTGAATACAATGGGAGTAATTATACCTAAAAAATTTGAATAATATGAAACCAAGGAATGCAGAGCACAAAAAGAAACCAAAAGAATCATAGGAACCACATAAAACATGGAAACCAACTAGGATTATAGAACTAACCTGGAAAGAGAAGAAAAAAGAGAGTGGATATGTTGATAAGATGTTGTAATTATGAGAATCATCTAGAATTGGATGCCCAATATTGGTGACCATAGAGCAAACACACACAACTCCATTGCAGTAATAAATCATGAAATGAATAAAAACTGATAGATTATATTTAGGAAAAATAGATTGTTTATATAAAGCTTACAAAATCTTGTTAGCATGCACCCAAGAAAAAAGACTTAATTGGATCATGGCATAACAATGTATGAATTACAATATAAATGACCCACACTATATATAAAACCAATAGCTATTACTCCACACTAAATGCCTTTGAGGACATGCCTATAGATAGGTTGGTTGAGTGCAAGATGACTTAACCAGACAAGGTGAGTGGTTGGGCTCTTCCACTAGGGGTGGAGAGAGCACTAAGGTAACATAGTGGAAAAATATCTTGAATCGAATATGAACTCAGGGGACCAAGTGGGATGGATGACCCCATCTACTCACTATGTGACCCCATGCACTCATAATTACATGATGACATCATGGTGATGTTATAATGACCTCATAAAGACCTAATTATCCTCCTAAGCAAGCTAAAGTAAAAAAGTGTAGTAAATACCTACACGAACATCCCCTTAAGCATAGCTTAGGTGGGTACTAGAATTGGGTCCTAATAACTAAGCCTGATTAGGTACCCAAGTATAATGTAACTCTCAAAAAGTGGATTAAAAGGAGAAAACCCAATGGGAAAAAACTACCCCCCAAAGAGAAAACAAAATAAGAGGAGACTAAATGACCCTAAAAAGATGATGCTAAAGAAATCAACACTCCAAGTACAAAGTGATGATCCCAAATATCCTAAAAATCATGAAGGATATATGCCCCCACAAATAACAGAGAGAAGGTAAGCATAAAATGTCACATGGTGAATGTTATATTAGGTCCCTTTATAACAAATTCTATCTCTTTCTTTTAGAAGAAAGAAACCATGAGATATCAAACTGTAAAATTCCTACTCAAGTGGAATTCAAGTAGGAATCATGATGTAGATCTCTAGAAAATGCTTAAATATCTCCTAGCTAATGCTTGAATATGCCAAAGTCTAGTCAGGTATCACAAGCCTAACAATAGAAGATGGTAATGAATAAGAATATAATGAAGGGGAGAGAACAACTTGAGAAGAAGATATACATGGGAAATTCACTGAAAGAATGCCCATGGAAAGAAGAGTGCAAGGATCAACAACCATCAAAACTAAAGAAGATACTATAAATGAAGCACACGTCTCTAAAATATGAATATCCAAAGGAACATATGAGTCATCAAAGCTCTCAATGAATGTACTCATACTAGAAATAGTAGAGTCCTAAAAAATGATAGTCTTTGGTGGCTCTAAAAGTACATCATCCTGAACAGGGATGAAAGTAAAATCTATAATAAGACCACTAAGGTTAGGAAAAATCTCATCCTATAGTGGGGGATCAATAGAAAGAAGATCACTTCCCACCATGGATATGTCATCACAAGAAATAAAATCAGGAGATGAGATTACAAGTGTCTCTAAAGAGATGATAAGAAGTGGAGGAAGTGTGATGTAGGTCTCAATAGGATCTCTGAAAAGATACTATAGGATGATATAAATAGTGCATGGACACTCTATATATTCCATATGAAAATCAAGATCCATGAAAACATGTAGTAATAAACTAGAAAAAACTTTGTCACAAGTATTATCCCACTTATCGATCTGAACAGGATCAATGGGCACAAAAATTTATCCATATAAGAATGGAATAAAATTATTATGTGTGAGAAAGTGATCCATGTAATCACTCCATAAAGCATAATTAGCGTTTTTGATAAGGATTGCTAGCATATAATCAACCTTCCTCATCTGGTAGTAATAGTGCATGCTCTGGAGATGAATTTTGGACTATGTCAAAAATGAGTCCAATCAAATGAGAGAAATTAGTGTGCAAGTGACAATCCATGCTCAAACGAATGTTAGGATCTACTAGTAGTGTGTCTCCGAATACAAGAGCAATGTGTGAAAGTAGTCACTAAAAGGGCATAGGTAATAATTATGAAAATTGAATGTGCACACAAGAGAGAATACAGGGCCCATAACAACATAAAAACTGGTGATCATTACCATGTAAGAATCATCTAGAATTAGATGTCCAAGATCGATTATCATGGAGTGAACAAATGAAACTCCATTTAATCAATAAATCATGAAATGAGCAAAAATTCATAGATTGTATTCAGGAAAATTAGATTGTTTATACAAAGCTTACAAAACCTTTTTGGCATATGCCCAACCACAAAGGCTTAACAGGATCCCAAGCATAATAATGGATGGCTTACAAGCTAATCAAACCATATTTCATATAATATAAATAGATCTTAATCCATACTAAATGACTTGGAGGATAGGCCTATAAATAGGATAGTTAAGTGAAGGATGACTCAACTAGATAAGGTGCATGGGTGGCATCCTCCACTATGGGTGGAGAGAGCACTAAGGGAACACAGTAGAAAAAGAGTTTGAGTAGATTAGGCATTCAGGGGACCAAGTGGTACTGATGATCCCATCCACTTAGTGTGACCCCATGTAGTCACAAGTGCATGATGACATCATAGTGATGTCATAATGACCTCATAAATACCTCATTATCCTCTTAAGAAAGTTGAATTAAAATAAGTGTAGTAAATACCTACACCAATAACAATGATACAAATTGATAAAATTAATAGTATATTTAGGGAGAAGTTAATGTCACACATTTTTTTGGAGATGAAGAAGGGAAGACTCTTAAAGAATTCATGTTGGCATGTAGATAAATTCAAGTTTATTTAGGGTAGAAACTATACATCTACTTTATTATCTATAATAGGATGCATACCCTATGCCTAATTCATTTACTAAGAATAGTAGTCTAGAAGATAACATAACTAATAAGTGGTTTGACTAAATCATAGAAAAATTTGGAAAACCTATGAAGGAAGTGCGAAGAATTGTTGAATTTAAGATTGTTAGCACCTGAAGCACATTTGAAACAAGTTTTTAGACACTAGTGAAATCATCCTCAAATAAGATAATTATATCTAGTGTAATCATAACACATATGCCGTTTCTTATAGGGTATTTTATTACTTTGGAAACATATGATGGGTCCAATGATTGAGCACATTATTTACTAAGATACGAATGAAAGTGGTAGGTTAAGGGTGTGACAACTAAAGATGACCATAATTATGAACTCTTAGGATCTTTAACTAGTGGAACTCTAGATTTAATAATAAAAAATAACATTGGAAAAGTAAATCTTAAACTAGGTAAAATATACGTTGATTGGAGAATTCAAAATTTATAAGTGTGTGAATTAGAATGTTCAATATTTGAATGAGATTCAACAAACGCCAAAATAATTAGTTTGGGACTGTGATCATAGATTATCAAATGTGATGAATAGGGTGAAATTTTAATTTCATGAGTTATATAAAGTTTATTGGTTATTATAAGGTCTATGAATCTAGATTCAGTTTGTCATAACACAAAATTGGTCCAATTAAAAATTTGAGGTAAGACCTACCCTAGTGGAGAAAATAAAATAATATGGAGAGTATCCCCCTTATGCTACAATAATTGATGCTAAGATATATATAATATTACACAAAATTAAGTAATTATAAGATAAAAAGAAACCACATTTGATAGTATGGTGTATTGAGTGTCAACAAGAGGGACATCACAATAATTAATATCTAAATATAAAGATAGAATTGTGTAAAGATTGTCACACTATAGGACATGTTACTATAAAATGTCACTTATTAAAATACTATGTACATCAATATCATAGTGTGTCCTATACTTTCTAAAAATACCATAATCATGATGAGAATAACTATAGTTATCTTTAATTTATCAAATAGGATATCACCAAAAATATTTTTTTAGTAATCACATAAAAATACTAAGTTATAAAACTGATTATATCCACCTTAGATGTTGAGATCACAATAAAAAGTGGATAGGATTATCAAAAATTTAGCCTAAAATGGGTGGGATCCTCCATCACCATAATACCAACCTATATAGACACCTCCATATTAACAATACCAATAAAAATGGACACCCCCTTCTCCATAATGCCATATAAGATGGACCCTTGCATCAACAAGATAATAACCCAATTGGATACCTCCTTATCCTCAAAATCAATATACAGGATATTATAATAAAAAGAAAGGATAAATATCACCATAGAGGTAGGTCACCAAGGTGTCTTTTAAGGAGGGAATCAAAATCACATGTAGGGAAATATATAGATGAGGTAACAAGTCAATTGTTTCTTTTGTGGTGAATTAAATAATGTCACATGTAATCGTCCCTACAATCCATAGAAGAAAATTTTGTTCACATATTGTAAGGTTTTTAGACATCACAATACTAAATATTTATCTATTTTGGAGGAATAGAGGAAGGATAAGATAATGAAAAATGTTAATATGGTGTAATATCACCCTAAAAAATTAGTATTTTGCCTAGGATGTCATTAGAAATCAATATAAAGAACAAGGTATTCCACTACTAGGGATGCCTATAGAAAATATAATAAAAAATGTGTGATAGGATAAGTATCTATATCGGGTGTGAAAGATATTTATTATGAATGAATAAGCATAGTTTCTAAAACCAATCCATAATTGAAACCCCTCTATAGGAGATTCTGTGATAGTGTTTACTCGAATGTTTGGCTAGGTCATTTGAATATTATGGCATGATAGAGTGGTCATAACTTTAAAATATTTTCTCAAACATTTAAGTACTCTATGAAATAAATAAATTTATTAAAAAAATAACATATTTATTTCATTAAAATGTTAAGAGTGTGTGAAAATGGGTTAATAGAGAGAAAATAAGGTAGTTTGGTATGTTAAGACCAAAAATCCATGGGATGTGGATGCCATAATGGATATAGAGATCACAGAAAATGAAGTCCCTAATGTTTTCTTAGTTTTAAATCACTTTGAACATGATACATATACCAATACAAGAAGAAATTGGAAGGTCAAATTTAAGTTATAGTCCTGTTACTCTCATTTTGGTAGATTACGACCAGGTTAAACCTACCGGGAGGCTTAAAGATGTTGAGATAAAGGTGGTTGATTTTATTATAAAAGTGTATTTTCAAGGGATTGACATGGAGATAGCTAATATGCAATATCTTGTGGTAATTTAAAAAATGGGTTTTGGATGATCATATAACTATCAACATGGTTGATAACCAACTGAGGCATACTAAAGACCTGATCATTGTCATACTTTTCAACAAATCCAAGCATAATCTATATGTGATACAAATATAATTATCACCATCATATTCATAGAGGGACTATATTTGGTTCAAAATTAGCACATACACAAAATTTCAAAATTTATGAATTAAAGAGTTTACCTACTTATATTAACAAGGTTAAAAGAATCTATAACTACAGAAAACAAACCAATTTTTGACTAGACTAGTCTAGATGCTTGATACTTTCCCACAATTCTATATGGAAGAAGGTAATTCTCCATATTTTAATTCTCCTACTAATTCAAAAATTTAACACCTATATTAGATAATTCCCACATATAGATATTACATTGAACCTACCAATGAAGGAACTTTGCCATGGGAATTTGCTTGTTCGATAAGTGGTGACTTAGATGATAATATAGTAAATTACGTGTGTGAAGATCATGAAATAAGACCGATGAAAATGGTGTATGCTAAAAAAAGGTAGTTTAATTAATATTTTATCTTAAAATATTTCACATAGTTCCTTTATAAGATAGAAAATCATGTTCTAAATATAGACATGTAGGCATTTATAAATCTAATAAAATAAATAGGTAAGATACATGTGAGATGGTACAATATAAATTTTAGGTTGTGAATTTGATCCCAAAAAATTTTCCATTCTTCCAGGAGTGTCAGTGCCTTGAAATACATGTTAATAAATGTGTTGATGTATGGTCATCATAGAAGGTAGATCCAAGGTATTGAGTGAAAGTATTTTAACAAAAATTAATGTCTCTACCTAGGGATTGGTATATGTATCAATAACGCATATGAGAGACTAAAATTTATCCAAAAATATAATAAGATATCTTTTATTTGTTTGTACTTGAAGATGAAAATCTAATAGTGCTTAGGGATTTACATAAATTGAAAATATTCATGTGTCATGGTCAAGAGGAAGATGTGCCAAATGCATAAAGATAGAAATTACAAGGTGTGTCAAAAAAAATTTGTCATACAACCACAAAGGAATATAGGGATAGGAAAAATAAAGAGGAATTATTTTCTAATTCTTGTCATATATCTTCAAATATCTTAGAGGACTCAGATCATAGTTAAATTGAATAATATCTAGATTTGAAATAATTATTTAAACTAAAGAGGAATACAAAGGAATTTGAAACAAATAACATATAAAAAAAAAAATATTAACAATGGTGAAATGAAAATATTATAGAGCAAGAAGGTAAAAGAAAAATAATGGATTCAATTCAAGAAGGGCAAGGTAAGATATATCAAGAATTAATTTGGAATAAATTTAATAACTTTGGTATAGACACAATACCAAAACTAGAAACCATTGGGTACTATTTGAAGAAATAACAAATTTTTGAGGTAATTAAATTGTTGTGAGATTATGAAGATGCATTTCCTACCAAATATTAGAAGCTAAGGGTGTAAACCCTTCTCTATGGGAGATTCACATTGAGGTAAAATAATGCGAACTGATGATCAAAGAGCACATATGGTTTCATTTGAAATTAAGTTGTCTAATAAGATTCTAATCCCTCTTAGAATCAATTGTACTTAACTCACTATTATGCTCATAACAAATAATGATGAAGAGCCCAAATTTTTAAAAGTTTATCTTGGGAAACCATTTGAAGCCAAATCAAAAGCATGGCTATGGAGAATGAGTGATTATAAATTAAAGGTTGATCTTATAAGGAAATTTTAGGCCAAAATTCATCATTTTCTCATCTTATCCCTCAATTATTCTAATGGATTTGGTATATGATGCCTCAAAATTAATTTCATGGCTCAATTTAGTAAAAAAAGATAATGAATTTTTTGTCCTTGTTACTGGCTTTATTTCAAGCATTAATTTATGTTTAGATTAGGTTTTTTATTTTCCAAACTATAATATTCATTTTTCCATCACCATACATGGTTCGTTTGAATAGTGTATATGATTTCCTTTTTATAAATAGTTTTTGAGTAGGCTGATGAAGGAGTTTTAAAGGTGAGAAAATTTTAGGATATAGAAGATAATTGAAAAATTTAAGATCAAGCCTCATATTCTTGACATAACTAAAAAATGGTGAATCCATAGAACTACATATGAAAAAATGAGCAAAAATATATGCTCAAAAGTATTTATTAACGGATACATAATCATGTCAAAAATGTCACACACATTTTTATAATTGAGCAACTTTTCAAAGAAGCCATCAGGGACAAAATTGAAAGTTTAGATCAAAATAAATATAAGGAAGGTTCAATCTAGTGATCTTACATATTTGTATAATAAGGAATGGAAAAGAATTTAATGGTGAAAAAATCACATTCTGATAGATGAAAATTGGATTCAAATGAATTAGTCATTTTATTTTGAAATCCTAACTTAGACATCCAACCATTGGTTTTCTATAGTTCTGATGACATGAGTTTATTCTAAGAATCATGTGATGTCATATGCTAATAAGACCTAAAACTATCATACTAAAAAAGGATCACCTCCAAACATTGATTTGATTTAAATCTTTATTAAAATATAAATAACTTATATAAAAAAATTTTAAGTAATGTTTTGGGTTGAAAGTCAATCTCCACATGGTATGCATGAATTATTTTAATGGAGAATTTTGGATCATCATATTTGTAACATAAAGTAGAGGTTTCATTGATTAAAGATTAGAATGATACAACCCATGAATTTTTAATTCATAGGATTTTCCATGAATAAAATATTCTAAGGAAAAATTTATAAGCCCATCCTCCCATTGATCTTCTTATGATCCAAAGGTATGAGATTCAAAATAGGTGGGGAATGTGAGTTCTTTTGAAAGGTATATAGTATGTCATATCAATAAATTTAACGCACCTATCAGATCAAGAGAAGGACATTAGACCATCATATCTTAATTTATTAAAAAGGTTTAAATATAAAAGATATTCAAAACAAAGGGCCCACTCAACATGGTTGAAAATTTAAAATGATATCTAATCATCAATTTTTAAAGGCAAAGAGCATACATCCAAAATTAAAGCTAAGGATCTAGTTTGGGCTTCTATTCATTGATCTTGATCCAAAGATGGAAGTACATTTAAAGCAATGTATGAACATCAAATCTCAAGATCACCTTAGGCCATTATATCAACACTTGACCATAGGACCTATATCTATTTGATCAAACAAAAGGAGAACAAATTACTTAGCTTGCACATAAATCTTTCAATGGAGGAAGTTAATTAATCTTAGAAAGGCATGCCATGTAAATGCATAAAAATGATGAGATCGAGTTACAATCTAGATTTTTAGATGGAAATTGGTGTGAATGTGAGCATTTTCAAATTAATGTAGAGATAAAAAAATAGAATAAAAATATTAATAAAATAAGAAATTAAATGCCATGGAATAAGTAAAATTTATGCCACCCCTTAATCTTATTAGGGGTTACTTCCCTTGGACCCTTATTTTTTTAAATTTTAGGGCCAAAAGAAAGATGGCGGGTAAATCTAACACATATAGATGATAATTTATTGAATACAATGCCTAATGGATGAAGGCTAAGATTATTAATTCTATGTTAATAAGGAAATCTACCCCTAAAATCTAATAAAACTGTTAAAATTCTCACATAGGCTCATTTTTTTAAGCTATTTGCATTCTTAAGATTGTAAAAAAATGCCAGGGCAAATAATCAAATATTAACTAAATATGAATGGGCTATATATAAATTCAAATTTAAATAGTGGGATTCCCCATTATTTAAATATTTGATCTCATGGATTAAAAATAAGTCACATAAATATTTTAAATTAAAAAAATACTTTCATTGTAAAAAACACCATGCTAAATAAAAACTTGTGTATGAGGTCAAACAATAATTCTATGGGAGAAATGGATAATCAAAATCCTTAATTTTTTTTCAAAAAGGAAACCCAATCTACATTAAATTTATCCCATGCTTCATTAAATCCATGAATGAAAAGACAATCTATGGAAATGTTAAAAGGAGCCCAACATACTTTCAATATTGAAAACAAGGCTTATTTTATTTTAAAAATTTTAGTAAAGAGGATAAAAGTCAATAATTGTATGCAAATTATGTATGATAAGTATTAACAAATTGTAAAATATTTATTGGCCATTAAAAAAACAAAGAGAATATATAGTAGGAAAAATAATTCAGATTTTCATTCAAATTATTAAAATGAGCAGTTGATTTTGACCATTTTACCTCTTTGTTACCCTTCATCCTAACTACCATTTTTAATTCATTTCCTTAATAAAAAGATATAGACACATATGCTTTTTAAGACATCCCTCGATACTATTATAATAATCCCACATTCATGGGGAATAGTAGTTAGCTAGTGTTGAATTAGTCTAAATAAGAGTTTAGACTAGTGAGAAGTCATCCATAAATTGTATTGAATTGATCTTTCTCAAAGGAGGTTCCACATTGAAGATTCCAACAATAATTTATAGTTCTAATTTCTTTTATGATGCATATTATCATATCATATCATATCACTTTCTAAGAACATTTTGTTTCTTCAGTAACATCAATAAGTTAAGGTTATTTATTTCTATCCATTATATGCTCTCAACTCATCCTTACTAGAGATATGGATATAGACTGCATCACCCATGTCAATCATGACATGTTGGTAATCTTTCATGTTGGGTAACTTTGGTGATACCATACATATTACATATTTAATATAGTAGCAGTGATCTTTGATAGAGTTTTTCAATCATTGTTAGACATGTTCAATAGATAGAGTTAACTAGATATAGTCCATAACATTGATAGACCTTAGACCCTATTCATACTCACTCTTAATCTATATATAGATATATATGTGGGGTGAGGGTGCCAATATATAATATGTTAATTAAACTATATATTATGTTAATGCTAATAAAAATCTATATTTATATAATGGGGGTTGGTCATGATCATGTAAATGACCATTGGTCAAAGGTGGTGTCATCATATCATTCAATCATATTGGTTATAATCAAATAATATTATAATATTACATATGTAATAAGATTCAAATTGATTCGTCATCTCAGTGGGGCCTCATCCTATATAGATATGGGATATAGATAAGGCATTGATCTATATCTAATGAAGCAGGGTAGATTAATTGGTTGACTTGTTAGGGCCATGACATAATAATATAGGTTTGAACCCTCACCATGCCTATTCAATCTAATGTAGTGGAGTTACGAATCCATCTTGACTATCTTCAATTTGTTTTTAATTTCTCTCCTCTCAATTACATAGATCTGATGGTCAATACGATTGAGTTCCCCATAAATAGGTCTCCTGAGTAACCTCCTATTTATAAAAGGAACTATCACCACATATAAACTATATATAGGGGATAATTATATATGTATGTATATATGTATGTATCCATATGTCTATGTATGTATATATGTATATGTATTTATGTAGTCCCCTAAATAGAGAAATAAAGAGGTTCCCCATATATAGATAGGGGCCCTATGTACAAATAAGGCTCGTGCACCCCTCATGCTCCCAAGATATATAATTGAGCCAAAAGAGTGGCCCATAAGATAAAGGGCCCATAATATATGGGAGAAAATTTATTGATGATTAACGTTATATATCTATCATGTAAGGTTCTCACATAGAGATGCGGGGGGGGGGGGGGGAGCAGTTGGGGGGAGGTGTGGTGGTGGGTATGAGGAATGGGGTTTAATTTCCATATCTATATATAGGAAACATTTAAGGCCCCATATTCTAGTGAGTGTTTAAAACTGTTGTCATTCTATTTATATATGGAATAGTTAATATATTTATGAATTGAAGGATGAGATGATATTCAATTGATACCTTGGATTGAGGGATTATACTAGATAGATAAGGGTAATTGTGTAATTGGGAAATTATTAATGGGCACCTATACCTATCTTGGGGAGTCAAAGATTTTATAGGTTGTATTGTATTATATTAAACTTATAATAGAGTATATCAATCACTTTATTCTATTATGGAAGAACAACAATGATTATTAAGAATAACACTAATGATTTTTGAGAAGAAAAAAGAGGGAGCATAGACAATTGAGTCAATGTGGAGTGCACATACCATACTTGAGATTTTCCTTCCTATATATAAATAAGGGAAGGGATAAATTGATTTATAATGGAAGGTAGATTGAAAGGAAGGTGGTCAAGGTAAATATTCAACCAACTTCAAGGAGCTCCTTGAGTTAAAATTTGAAATATAAATTTTCAAAATTAGCTATATTTTCCTTAGCCACATGTATATGGTGTTGTTATGTCACTATTAGATTATAATAGACCTAATTATAAGTAAAATTAGAATAAAGGAATGATTATGTGTGTGCTAATTACTAATAGGACCTACATTATCCTAATCACACCAATTTAGCCATAATTCTAGGTGAATTGGGTTGATCACACATGAATGTGTCACATAGTATCTATATTTTCCCTCATTGTAAGTGGATATGGTGTTTTAAAGTGGCTTTAAGCTTATAAAACCTTAAATTTCAAGTGAAAATGATAGTATAAAATGGTGGTTTGGTGTGATTAAGTCATCAATGTGACCTATGTTACCCTAATAACACAGCTTTGGCTTAAATTAGAAGTAAATTAGGGTGACCTCAAATACATGTACCCAAAATATGTTCACATTCCATGGTCTCATGTGGATATGGTGTTGTTGTGTTTCTTTTGTCCTATAATAAAACTAATAGTAAGTAAAATTGATATAAATTGGTGGTTGGATGTGTAAGGTTCACAATCTAACTTACAATTCCACAATCACATATTTTGTTATTAAATTTGAAGAGAAATGTGGTGATCGTGCATAAATGTGCCTTAATTTATTTTGAATTTACCTTGGTCATAAGTTGATATGGTGATTTTTTGTTAATTTTGGCTTATAAGGTATCTAATCACAATTAAAATTAGAATAAAGGGGTGGTTTCATGTGTGGGTCACCATGCAACCTATAGTTCCCCATGCACTCCACTTTTTCATGAATTCAAATTGAATTTGGTCGATCATGCACAAATGTGCCAAAAATTTTCCCTATTTTCCCTCATCATAAATGATTATAGTATTATTGTGTCAATTTTGACCTATAAGGGACCTAATCATAATTAAAATTGGTATAAAGGAGTGGTGGGTGTGTGTTGATTGTAAAATTTAAGTTTGATAAACCTATAGCTCTTAAAAATGTCAGCAAGCAATCCAAAAAATCCATAAACCTAAAAATGACTATATGTTTGAACAAAATAGACATTAGTTACAAAAGTAATTTCCTAAAATCTTTAGGTTCAACACTGAAATCCTAAGAAATGACTAAATACAAACAACATTGGATTTTAAAAATTTATCTTCTAAATCATAACTCATGGAGTTATGATACATATTCTAGAAGATGCACAATGATCCTAATTTTCTATATTTACTAAAATTAATTTAAAGCATAAGGAATATAAATGTAAATTATAATTAACATTTGTTTTAGTAAACAACATCCCCTAGCTTTTGGTCATTCAAATCCTTTACTTTATTCACCTTAAATATTACATACTATTAGGAATGCACACATGTTATATTATGTACATGATTTTATAAGTGTCTACCCACTTTTAAAATGGTTTACACATTATAATGTGTATGTAATTTTACTTTGTATAATTTTAAAAGCATGCCACTAAGATCAAAAGTGGATTGGATTCATGAGCTTAAGGCCTAGACCTATAGATACACAACTGAATATGTGTTTTTTAAATTGAAACTAACAAAATTTAACTTCTTCCTTGACAAACACTATGAATTTCATTGATACATTTCTTAAAACAATTACTACGACATCGATAAAACTCTCCTCTTTCCATATATATATATTTTTAATTTTTGATCACTTTAAGTTTCCCATTTATGTTGATTTCTATGTATTTCATGCTTATATTATTGTATGTATATTTTGTTTAATTCATGCAAAAACACAAATATATATATATATATATATATATATATATATATATATATATATATATATATATATATATATATATATATATATATATATATATATATATATATATATATAACTGCGAACTAGTCCTAATTCTATACAATTTTTTTTAAAACACCTAATGTTTCGTTTTATTTTGAGATAGTTGAGGTGGGGGGAATGCACAATTGACTATCCATTTTTTATTTTCTTTTTAGGGTCTATTTAATTGTAAAATTAATAGAATATTAAATATTAATTAAAAAATTAAAAAAATGTAGATTGGAAACTATATGGTATTATCTAACTTTCCCCTAGAGGGTTTAAAAAAATACTAAAGGACAGTAAAAAAATGAAGGGGCACATGATCGACTATCTACTATATTTTTCTTAAAAAATATGAGTTCCTTTTTTAATTTTAGATCTTTTATCTAGTTTTATTTGACTATTTTAATAAAAACTTATTAGCTTATAAACCTGACTCAAAATGCAACAATTCACGTTCTTATATCATCTTTAAATTTTGAATGTAACCATATAAAATAATTAATATAAATTTAGATTTCTCAGTTAATAAAAAATAATTACACTCAAGACCATATTTTGGCTCATCACATCCATGTACTTACCCAAAAAACTAATCTTTGAAGACCTTCCTTAATCTTGTTAGAACAAGGAGCCTTGATCATCACTTCTAAATTTCCTTATACAATATTATCATCGAGGACCTTTCTCCTCTTCACATATCTAGTAATTATATTTATAAAAAATTAACACATTTGAAAAATCACTAAAATGTTGGAATTTTAAAGTTTTTCACTTACAATTGAGCTCAACATCACTCTACATGAAATGTTCTTGTTAGTTGAGTGAGTGTTTTTACCCATTGAATGTAACCCTTCAAGTACATTTCCCACTAATTGTTCTCCAATGGTTTCTATCTTATATTTTTTAAAATTAACTCCCAATATATCTAGATCATCAAATTCACTCCCAATATGTCTATATCATCTTGTATCCAATCATGACTTGTAAGAGAAAAAAATAATTGACGATGAATTATTTCATTCAAATGTTTTAATTAGAACATAAATATACAATTAGAATTCCTACATATTTTCCTTTGATCTTCCCTCATGTTATGACCATATTTTTCTAATTTACCAATATCCATGTTGATTATATGTTTCAAAATTTTATTAAGAAGTAGTTTCCATGATTTATCAATAATATGTGCATGTGGTTCATGAAACAAGATGTGTTTGATGTCTTAAGTTACATTGATGTTGATAGACCTTTCTTGTATATTTTATTCAAACATATCAATAATGATAACTTCTATAGTTTAAAGACAATTACAAAGCTGGAAGAACGATGTTGGCCTGGAGTATGCCATTGAGCTAGGGCAACTGTGCCCTGGCTCGCTTTTTGCTTTGCCTGGAACTACATAGGAAGGGGTAGGGTGCCGGTTTGTTTGTATGGGGTGGGATGTTACAGCCTTGACTATTTTATTTTCCATTTATTTCATTTTTTTGTTTACTACGTTGAGTGTTGTGTGAAGCTTCTAGTCAACGCACGGTGAAGGGGCTAGGGGTGCCAACTGGAGAATGCTTTCAGTTGGAGCAAACCTTGAGGCAGGTGCAGTCATGGCTGGGAGTATGCCTTCCAAGACTGGTGCTGGTTTTAGTTTTAGTGAAGTGGTGGGCATGAATTTACCAGGACAGGAAGTGTAGGGGTATGAGAATGCCCTCTTTTCTCAGAATATAGATGCCAGGGAATCAAATCTGCCTAGAGGATCCAGGATCATGAAGGTGAATAGATGTCTTGAGAGATGCAAAGAAAGACCAAAACTGGTAATTCCCTTTGAAATGATTGCTGAGGATGTAGAATACTATTCTAATCATTATTTGTTTTGTAATTTCTTAGGTTTAAAAGTCTCCCTGCAATTCCTTGAGAGTTGGGCTTGAAGAGTTTGGGAACCAGTGGGAGAGATGGAAGTCACGATGCTTGCAAACAACTACTTCATGGTGACATTTACCTGCCTAGCTGATTTCAATAGGGTATTTGAAGGGGGGCCTTAATTTTATAACCAGGTGGGATTATTTGTAAAACCATGGCATGAAGGTTTTGACCCCACTGAGGAGTTCCCTAATAGAGTGCCAATGTGGGTCCGGTTGCCTAGATTTCCCATAGAATGTTGTAGGGAGGACGTGCTTCATATGCTGGCATCAATACTTGGCAGACCTGTAGGTTCTTCTACACAAACCTTGAGCAGGAAGGTGATGACCTTTGGTCGTATTTGTGTGGAAATAGATTTAAGCAAACCATTACCAGATGCAGTTGAGATGAGTGCGGGTTCATATTCCTGGGTACAGCAACTGGACTATGAGACACTGCCATTCTGATGCTGACTCTACCATGAATATGGCCACTTGGTGTGAAGATGTCCGAAAGCCAAGCCAATGGAACAAAAAACTACACCTCTTTCTAATATCATTCTGAATATTGACAAAGGGAAGAAGCCGATAACAGGGGAAAATAAGGATGATGAGGGCTTTGTTCAGGTAAAAGCCCAAATGCGTAGTAGAGGATTGAAAATAACTTTAAGGGAATGACAAGAGGAGGATACATTCAATAGGTTTGAGATCTTAGATGAGTTGGGGTAGCAAGCAATTAATCCTGAAGTGAACAATGCTGATCACCCAGAGGAGAATTCGGGATTGGAGATTGGCTCTGCCAAACCTCCATGTGTTATGCAAGAAGAATTCGCTATGCCCATGCTCATGGATGGATAGATAGGAATGCAGGTGATAGTAGAGTTAATTGTTGATATGGGGCAAGGCGTAGAGGAAGTAGAGCCTGTAATATAGGCTGTGGCTATAGAAGTGGATAAAAGAGGTAAGTCTATCCCTCATTTGGGCATTCTTCAAAAGGACGGGAAGAAAGGGGCTTTAGAGAAAAATGCTAAAATAGGGCATAAGAAGGACCTGGAGAGGATTAAGATAATCAGGGAGAACTTGGTGGAATTAGGAGCTATTAAGACCTTGGACTCCCACTTTTTGACTCCTCCCAAATGATTGTTATCTCTTGGAATGCAAGGGGCTTGAACAATGGGCCTCAACAAAAAGTTGTTCAGGAACTAGTGCATAGGTATTCTCTAGATGTTCTCTTTCTTTAGGAAACTAAAGTTTCTGTTGACTGTATGATGAGTATGGTACCTAAGTTATGGAGGCAAAGCCATTGTCAGTGCATTGGGGCTCAGGGATCTTCAGGGGGTGTGGCATGTCTATGGAACCCGTGCCAGATCTAGCCTGTGTCCTAGATTTCATTTAGGTCCTCCTTATCTATGATTTTTTGGTGCATTGAATCAGGTGAATCAGTTGTTTTCTCTAATGTCTATGACCTGATAAATTTTTGAGGCAAGCTCAAGGTATGGAACAATATTCATGAGGTGCGTAGTTTGTTTCCTTATTTTCCATGGATTATTGCTGGAGACTTTAATGCCATTCTAGATTTATCTGAGAAACAGGGTGGTATTATGAAAACTGAGCCTTCTTCCATTCTACTTAGAGACAATATCTCGACTCTTAATCTTGTTGACATTAAGCCCAACAATGGCCACTTTACGTGGAGCAACAGAAGGTTGGGGGACAACAGTATTACTGAGCACCTTGACCAATTCATGGTGTCCTGTTATTGGGTGGGGGGTCATGGTCTTCCAGCTCAAAGATACTTGATTGGTAGGGCTTAGATCACTGGCCCATAAAGCTCACTATCTCCTTAGCTAGGATACCTCAGAGACCACCTTTTAAATTCCAGCTCATGTGGCTCGAGGACCCAGACCTATATGGTTGTGTTGTTGATTGGTGGAAAAGAGGTAGACCGAGATTTGGCATAGTAATGTACATTTTTTCCAAACTCTTACAATTCATCAAATATCAGCTCAAGCGATGGAACAGGCAATGTTTTGGAAACATTTATCAGGAGAAAAATGTGATGCAAACACAATTAAATGAAGTAACCTGAATGATTGGGGAAGAGGGGGCATCTAAATTTCTATTAAGAGAGGAAGCTAAAGCTCTAAAAGTTGTGGAGGAATGGGAGCTAAGAGAGGAGATCTTCTGTAAATAGAAAGTGCAAAATGTTTGGCTTTAGGAGGGGGATAGGAATACTGCATTCTTATTCAACTCAGTGAAAGCCAGGCAACATGGTAATACTATTTCCTCATTGATGACAGATAGGGGGAGACCATTCATTCCACCTAGGGTATTTATATTGAGGTTGAGCTGTACTTTGCCTCTTTATTTCGAGAGGAAGGGTAGGGGGACCTGGTGGTTGAGGCTCAGGTTCTTGTCTGTATCCCATCTTTGGTCTCTTTGGAAATGAATGAACATCTTATGAAAGCCATCACTATGGAGGAGGTAGAGAGGACCATTTTCTAGATGCAAAAAGGTAAAGTGCCTGGGCTAGATGGATTTCCAATTGAATTTTTATAGGAGTTTTGGGACATTATTAAAGTTGACCTCTTAGCTGTTGTTCAAGAATCATAGATGAACAAGCAGATGTTCAGGGCACTGAACTCGACTTTCCTAGATCTTATCCCTAAGAGGGAGGGAGCTGATCGGTTAAGCCAATTCTATCCCATTTCCCTCTGTAATGTGATTTATAAAATTATCTCTAAGCTGATTGCTGAAAGAGTTAAAAGGTAGCTTACTTTGCTGATTTCTAAAGAACAAAGTGGATTCATGGAAGGTCATCAAATCTTGGATGGCGTGGTGGTGGCTATTGAGGTGATTCATTCGATGGCCAAGTCCAAAGAAAAGGCTATGTTCATCAAGCTGGATATGAGTAAAGCTTATGACAGAGTTTGGTGGTCTTTCCTTCGAAAGGTTTTGAGTGCTTTTGGATTTAGTGAGGACTAGATTCGCTAGGTCATGAGCTGTGTGGATTCAGCCTTCTTCTCAATTTTGATTAATGGAGATCACTCCAATTTATTTGGAGCCTCTTGAGGACTACATCAAGGCAACCCTCTCTCTCCTTATCTATTTGTAGAAGGGTTGGGATAGTTGATCAAAAGGAATGTGGAGGGGGGTATATTCAGGGCTGGCAGTGGGGTGGAGGCCTCCCAGCACTATCTCATCTATAGTTTGTGGATGATGTAGATTTGATGGGCATGGCAACTGTGACGGAGGCATCTAATATGCACAGAGACTTGGATGTTTATCTTGAGGTGTCAAGGTAACTAATTAATGAGGGTAAGTCTTCCATTTATTTTTTCAACACCCCACCTCCAATTCAATAGAGAATTGCTAATTTATTCAGGTTCCAAATTGGGAGTCTTCCTCTACTCTACCTTTGTATTCCCATCTTGAATGGGAGATAGTCTAAGGAGACATGGCAGGGTCTTCTAGACAAGTTTCGTGCTAAGGTTAATCATTGGACTAATCATTGGCTATCCTTTATCGGTCGTGTTCAGCTACTTCAATCGGTTGTCCAGGCACTCCCTATATACAGGTGTATGGTTCAAGTAGCACCAGTGTGTTTTGGGAAAGACCTTGATTCTTTAGCCAGACAATTTCTTTGGGCTGGCAATTTAGCTGTGACTAAATAGAGCCTCATCAAATGGGAGACAGTTTGTAGTCCAAAAAGGTTGGGAGGTCTTGGATTAAGACAGTCGCTACTCTCTGGTATGGCACTAGTAGCAAAATTGTATTAGAGATGGTGTGTTGAACTAGATCAGCTATGGGCTAGAATCTAATCCCACAAGTACCTGTCAGGGATTCCTTAGAGTGATACTTCTCGGCATAGCTTGACAGGGAAGGGGTCAGTGATTTGGTCTATGCTCAACAAAGGGGCAATGCTCATTAAGCAGGGTTTGTTCTAGATATGCAAAGATGGGATGGAGGCACAATTTTGGCAAGATTCTTGGGATGGCTTTCTACCCCTAGTAGACCAATATTCTCAGATAAATATTATAGCACAAAGATTTGGTGAAGCTGGCTAGTCGAGGGTGGGTGATTTTAAGGATTTTTCCCATCAAGGGTAGGTGATGGAAGCAAGGTGGAAAACACCAGAGGAATGGCTAATTGTGGGGTTGGAAGATGAGTGTGCTAAGCACCAATCCATTCTTACTGGACGTAGCTGTAGTGCCCTTTTGGAAAGGGATGTTTTGGCGTGGGCCCCCAATCTGAAGGGATCATACATGGTGTCCTCTGGGTATCAGGCATTGATTTCTCAGCTAATGGATGATAGGAGGGAATTTCCTTGGTGGAAAAAAGTCTAGAGTAGTTTCTCTTGGCCGAATTGTAACTATTTCATTTGGACTTTGGCTTGGAATAAATGCTTGATGTGGGATAATATCCAAAAGAGAGGATTTGCTGGCCCTTCGAGGTGTGCCTTATGCAGTAGTGAGGAGGAGGATTCTCAACATTTATTCTTTTGATGCCCCTTCTCCATGTAATTATGGCACTTTTGGTGGGGATCGAGGAAATGCCCATGTGTTCATACTTCCTCATTGGCTGATTTCTGGGCGCGATTGGGAAGACCGCCCTCACCGGCTTCTTTTTTGCATGAGGTATGGTACGCTGGGCCTATTTTCATTTTATAGTAAGTCTGGCTCGAAAGAAATCATAGGTTTTTTAGATGAGAAAAGTTGGGAATTTAGTAGGTATGGACTAGAATATTGGGCATGGTCCAAGAAACCATTGGGGTTAAAAGTGAGATTACCCTGCCATTGGCAAAGAGTGATGCTGAGATAGCTGAAAGGCTAGGCGTTCAAGGAATTACTCTAAGTTTAGCATGTGTTAGATGAAGTAGACAGGTGAAATAGAAAGTGCAAAGGATGGGGAAATGGATGCCATCTTCGACTAGTTTTTTAAAACTTAATACGGACAGGTCATCCCGGGGGAATCTAGGCTCAGCTGGGATTGGCGAGATTGGCAGGGATTCTGCTGATGCAGTGATTTTGACTTTTGCGGATAACAAAGGAGTGTATACCATTAATCAGATGGAAGGTTGGGTGATTTTACATGCTTTAAGGAGAGCTTATGATTTAGGATGGAGGAAAGTGATCTGTGAGGCTGATTTTCAAGTTTTGGTTAATTTGCTTCTTCAGAAGAAGACCTCTGATGTATGCTGGCAGCTATCACTGATTGTTCAACAGATTCTTCAGGTCAGTTATTCTATGGATTCAGTTATTTTTGCCCATATTCCTAGGGAATGGAATAGGGTGGCCGATTGCTTGGTAAGATGGGGATCTGAAGAATTTGAAGGCCAAGAGTTTGATGGGTGGGAGCAGATGCCATACGCACTTTGCCAAAACTTGGAGAGGATTTTGGTGGAGGATAAGAGTGGTATTGGAGTGTAATTTTATTGTCTTTGTGGTTTTTAGCGATTTGGTTGTTGCCTGAGGTGTTGACCTCAGGTGGTTTGTACTTTGGCTTTCTTTGACTTAATAAAGTTTTTACCCCTCTTTTATTCAAAAAAAAATTCTATAGTTTATTTACTAATTGTAATAAATAATCAATTTATTAAATGACATGAAATGTAAATTTCAAGTCTTATTTTTGCATTATAATTTATGAATAAGTCATATGGTTTATTTATGGAAGTAATTCATGAATTTTAAACAAGTACCATGGTAATACTATGAAAAATAATAATGGATAACTCATAATATTTGAGAATAAAAAATTTACTTTAAACTTACTAAATATACTTTACTTATTTATCACTTTTACAAAGATATTGTGTTAACAAGAAGAGAACGGATATATGCAATTTAAATAAGAATTTATATATATAGAGGAGAAGCGATATGTGAAATATACAAATGTGAATATGCTAATATTGAATTATGATTGTTGGAGTTTAAAGGAAATTAAAAATTCTAACCTTACAATTATGTAAAATATCATTGAAACTTGAACTTAAATAATATGTATGTAGCATATATAATAAATAATATATACACATTTTAATCATCTATTTATATATATATATTTATATATATATATATATATATAAATAAAATTTAGAATATTTTTAACTATTTAGGTCTAAAATTAGACAACTTATTATTAAGGGGATAAGGTAGGTATATATATATATATATATATATATATATATATATATATATATATATATATATATATATATATATATATATATATATATATATATATATATATATATATATATATATATATATATATATATATATAAAGCTTTTAAAGGAGCTTCCTCAAAACATATTACATTGGTAAAACAATGATCTAAGTAAACTAGATATGAATGCAAATAAGAAAATAATTTCGACATGTATGAATTGAGATTGGAGATACATGTACACATGTTATTAGTTTAATTTTATGTTCATTTTTATTTTTATGAAATATTATAAAATAATGAAATAGATGATGAAAGCCTACCCTATTTTGACCTTGGAAATTATTTTTAACCAATATTCATAGATATACAAGATCTATAAAGGATATGTGAAATATAAAAAGAAGATATAATATTGAATAATGGAAGTTGGAGTTAGATAAATTATAAATTTAAACCCTAGAGTAATGAAAACTATCATTGAAAATAACTACATATATACGAAAGATAAGAATTAAATTATTGCATCACAGGTACAAGAATTTCAACTCTAACCCATTTACAGTTCTATATACTAAGTATCTATTGAACTACATGAGATAGAAATAAAATTTGAAACATTTTATTTAGTACAATAATCTCCAGCTTTAATTAAGGATTCAAAATCTAAGAGCTAAAAAAAATTAAAAGACTATGTGAAATGAAAATAAAAATAATGGAGATGAAAAAACTCAACTACAATGCCAACTATACAAATCCTATTATAAAAATGGGAAAGTAAGTAAAAAAAATAAAGTACATATAAGAACAAAAAATTAAAATGATTTCACACGTTCTACTCTACTCTATGAATATTAGATCAAGTACATAAATATTGAGGATTAAACATTAAGTTTTTTTATTTATATATTGGATTATACAGAATTTGATATTGATGATTAAATAAATCAATTACATAATTTTTTAAGTTTTTTTTTTCAACATCAATATTTAAACCCTATTAACATACCCCACTGCTTCTCCACTTCTTAATCTCTAAGATCCCATAAAAGATATATGAAAGCATACAATGTATATTCTTAATGGGTACTTTTTTTTATTATTACAAATTTAAATTTTATTTATACAAGTTAATTCAAATAAATTTATGTACTATTAAAATAGTTACATATTGAAATTTAATTTTTGTAATTAATTTGGCATGTGTAAGCACATATATGTAAGTTATTTAAAATATATATATATAATTATTTGAATATCAATAATTTTCCATGCATATTTTACTATTTCAAATTATAATGTGCATATACGTGGTTCCTCATTCACATGAAAATTTTGATCATATTTCACATAAACATTCATACATATAACCTCCATTTTCTTCTTCTTATACCATTAATGTCCTAGTTAATTTATTTCAAGGTCATATTAGGAAGTAAAATTTAACTTCCCTCTTACTCTATCTATCTATTTTCCTTATTATAATATGAAATTTACAACTAAAAAAACTTATACCTATATGATTTACATTGTATTGAAACACACTCTACAACTATATATAACATTGGATTTACACATCCTTTGCCTTGTGCATATTTTTGGATATTGTTTTATATTTTTAAAAGTTACATATTTGAATAAATTCATTTCTATAACATTAATCCAAAAAATAAAAATAATAATATAATTTGTATACTACACACACATTAAACATTCATATTTATAAAACATGTGTTTTATAAACCATGTACATGTATAACAACTAAAAAACTTTATAAAAAAAAATTTAAACAATTTATGTAACAAACATGCAAAGTGGTAAAGTGCTAAAAAAAAGCAGTAGTGGAAGTCAATTATATAAGGGTTTGAATAAATGGGGCTTGTTTGAATTCATTTGTTTGAAACCCTTAACATGGTACCAAATTCTAAGCCATCTAAATGGAAATCTCATATTGACTTTAAAATTCCACTTTAAATGCCATGATTTAGGGTGAAAAATTAAAATAAAAACGCATAGCTCTACATGTTAATAGATATATTTATGAGGTATATAATCAGATTACTTAGATAGATTAGGTCACTTCATAAAAAAAGATATGAATTTAATTATCATGTTCACATTAAAAATAATATATCAAAATAAGGAGAACAAAAATAAATAAATATAGATATATTTATGAGATATATAATCAAATTACTTAGATATATTAGGCCACTTTACAAAAAATGATATGAATTTAAATATCACATTCATATTAAAAATAATACATCGAAATAATGAGAATAAAAATAAATAAATGAGCATAAATAATTGACAAGAGAGTATAATACTTAATAAATAATATTGAGCCACTTCGGGAGGAAAACCTCCATAAACATGTAATAAGAACAATATTTTAAATATCATGACCAAGTACTAATCATTATATCCTCTATATACCCTACTTAAGCTATGCTTACTCAATAAGTAGACCCTACTAACAATGTGAGTACATATAGAAATGTGACAAGATAAGATAAAAGGTGATGTAGTCCATAAATTAGCTACACATATCCATAGACATGATATAGGTTAAAGGCATAATGCACCCCTATATTTAAAAACACCACTCAATAAAATTTTAATAACTTTATATGTTAGTTCAGGAATTCATCATACACCCATGTTACATCCTCGCTTGCCAAATTATTTCACTTGATAAAATAATATTTAATCAACCTTGTTTGTAGCTTTTTGGTGTGTCTTTAAAGGATATCTCAAGTTCAAAAATTAATTTTCCTTCCTCATCTAGCTCTAATATCTTGGTATATATAAATACCAAATGTCAAATTACCTTATTTAAGTAAGAAACATGAAATAATGGATTATGTTTGTAGATTAAGGTAGTTCCAACTTGAATGTGACATTTCCTTTTTAATATGATATAATAGGGGGTTTAATGCCTAGGAAAAAGTTTTTTAATACTTTTTTTTTCTCTAAGTAAATTTTATTATATGGTTTTAGGTATATAAAGACCCAATATCCCAATTCAAAATGGTTCTTTCTATGGTATTGATCTGATTTTTGCTTCATTATGTTTTATATAATCAATAAATTATATCTTAGAATAGTTAGTCCCTTCTGGTTCTATTGAAGTTTTTCCTTAAAAGATAAAACCCTTGGTTTACCCTCAAAGTTGAGATGATGGATTGGATATAATATTTATTCAGTGCTAAAAATGGAGATATTTTGGATGAGGTAGGAAAGGGAGTGTTATATGACCATTGTACTAGTGGTAGTCAATTAAACCATATTTTATATTTATTTGATGAAAAACAGTGGAGATAACCCTCGAGGATTTTATCACCACCTCTATTTTCCCATCATATAATCTGCCCCCCCTCCCCCTCCATTATTCTTAAACTCTAAGATATCGATCTCTTATATCACATTTTTATTGGGATCTATGCTATAAATACGGGGTAAATTTGGTCCATTATGTTGTAGTTCATTTAGTTACTAAGAATTAATACAAAAATATATCTATTTCCAATAGATAGATTCCGTGTGGATTCAAGATTGATTGACCAATCATTAGAGCAACCAATATTGTTTAAAGCTAGAATTATTTTATAAATCTATTTTGGTGCACAAACTATGATTTTATCTATTCTATGAAATTTAAATATTTTTTAACCCAATTATACAATTTTATTTTGTTCATGAAACTTTTTCCTATTATTTAGTGGTTTCACAAGTATACAACTAGTTAGGTTTACATTAGTTACTAACACTAACACAATATTGTAGACACACTTTTTTTCATTTGAGTCTTCAAATGACACAAGTATATTAAATCCATTTAAATAAAAATATTAGATGAAATCAAATGTATTAGGTTAATAGGTTTCATATTACATTTATCAAAGTAAGGAAAAAAATATTAGAACTAGGTGAACCTAGTCCTCAATTCATTTTGGAGTTGTCTATCACCTAATAGAAGTGTGTTCAACACTCTTGAATCTTGATAGAGGAACCCTTGATGTTATTCACATTAGATCCAAATCATATTCAAATATCTAATTGATGTTTTATATAGGAATTATAGTTTATTTTGAGGTAAATACTCATATAACATATTTCAGATTGTGACTTATTTGAGATATGATTCTAAACCTCCCATTTGTCTTTAGGTTTGATTTTGATAATTAGTTAGACATTAATCATTATTTTTAATGTATTTATAAATATTATTTGTGCCAAATATAAGTACAATTCATTTATTTTTGTCACCTATTAATGGAATACGAGTACATAATAAAAATAGATCCATTAAAAAGTGGTCGTCTCCTACTTTGTGATGGACATAAATAGAATTTGATGGGGGTTCTCATGGAAATATGACCAAGTATTGTAAGGAGAACTAATATTATTTTCTCTCATAGATATGTTTTAATTGAGGCTCCCTCATATTCATTTATTTCTTATCATGGAACTAATAATGAATCAAAATAAAATTTGATGGGGGTTCTTATGGAAATATACCCAAGTCTTGTAGGGAGAGGTACTCTTATTTTATCTCATATCAAATTTTTAATTGAGGTTGCCTCATATTAATTTCTTTGTTATCATGGGAATGATAATGAATCAATAATCTTAGACTTTTGTTGATGGACTCCAATTTAACAGGTCTTAAGGAACAAATAAGATGGTTATGTAATTTGAATGATATGATTGATTGAATTCTTTAAGTGTGTGTGTCTACATACACACATTTGTTTATAATATATCTTTTTAAATAAATAAATTAACAACTTTTATTTCAAAATTAAGAACTTTTATTTATGCAAATTTTGAAGAGGAATTAGTACAATCAATAAGCAATATTTTGCACATGGTATATATAAATATTAATAAATGAAAGTATATAAAAATTATATTGAATAAAAAATTGAAATGAATTTAATTTTTAATAATTAAATATAGTAGCAAACTTAAACTAATGTTATTAGATATTTGAAAAAATTAATAAATAAATAAATTTAATCAAATTTATAGTAATAGTCTTCCTTTTATGAAAGGGTTCACAAATGATTTATAATGTTTAATTGAATTATAATTATATGGGAACAAATATTGAATATAATTCCTTTTAATTATGTTAGGAACCTGTGTCCTATATTTCTCTTTGCATTACGAGTATAGTAGTTTCTATGGATGCATATGCTTTGTAAGTCATCCCTAGAACACATTTGTATTATCCTCATGCATGGGAAGAAATAGTAGTTATAATAGAATTAGTATTTAATAAAGTGTTAAGGCCCAATGAAGGCATGCATAAAATACATTGAATTGAGTTTGCTCAAATGAGGTTGCCCCCTTGAAGAGGCTAACAATTCTATGATTCAGCCATTGTAATTTAGTTATGCTTATGTAAGCTAATATATTTTTGGTTTTTGTAGTTTATTTCATGTATTTACAATTATTTTCTAACTTGTTCATGAAGGATCCTCATATCTACTATCAGAGCTCTTTTCAAGGCTGATTTTTTTTGCCACCCATCATATTCTCTCACCTTGTCATAACAAGACCCTGGTGATTAGAATGTGGTAATAGATACTTTTCCAACCCCTCTATGCCATAGTCTAGATCAACATGTTTATTTTGGCAATAGGCCACATTCACTACAAGTATTAACAATTTTTTTGCTCGACCATATTAAGTTTTTTTCTATTTTGGATCAGGGTAAAAACCTATCCACATAACTGTGGGAAATGCTTGGGTGAAATCCATAAAAATGAATATGAAGAGTGCCATAGAAAACCTGAAGTAGCTAACCCACTGAGAGGACCTGCTAGTAAAAATGGCAATGGCCCCATCCTGTTTGAGTAGTCCCCACTTGTGAGGAAAACCAAAAGCTATTGTTTAGGGGTATATCCATGTCCAAAATTTATTTGGAGAGTGGTAATCATTCAGACAACATTAGTCACTAGAGATAATTCAAAAAACTTTTAGGTAAACATTCAAACTTGGGGCCCATCTCCATTTTATCTATTACAGAAGACTATCAGTAGAGTATCAGAAGACTATCATAGGACTTTCTCCAGACATTTGATAGAACCCCATTGTTTATCAAATTTTATCAAGATACTTGAAATTCCAAACTACACATTTTATTCCTTGAGGTCCAATATCTTGATTCTACTTCTAATTCCTGTAAATATCAATTTTCCCTTTTTTTGGTTTTTTCCATAACTTCTTTAGTTTTTGTTTGTTTACCTCAAAAAATTTCCACATTGTTCATCCCCCTTTTATTCTAATTCATCCCTCTTTGATAAAATTTCTAATTTTTCCATTCCTCTTCCAAAATTGCCCTCGTCTTCATCAATCATACTTAGACTATGCAAAAAAACTAGTAAAAGTACCTTTATCCCTTCCGATTTCATCGTAATCAAAAAATTCCATTACTAACCATGTCTTAGATTTAGTTTTCTTATACATTGTAATATATATATATATATATATAATTTACAGGTTATTGTATCCACCCATGTAGGTACCAAGATCATGGAGGAAGAAATCACAACCTTGAAGGCCTCGGTCACTAACTTAACCAATATGATGCATGGATTGAATCAATAAATGGCCTTTTACTCTGAAAATTATAGGAGTCTTCTTCTGAGATTACTTTCTCTTCCAACCACACACTATATGGGCCCAAACTAAACTTTTTGAGGTTCAATGGTATAGATCCTATATGTTGTATTTATCACATTGAGTAATAAGTTAACGTTCACAATACTTATCACATCAAAAAAATCCTAACTGATTCATTACACTTGGAACAAGAGGCACTCCAATGGTATCAATGGTATATGAAATAAAATGATGAGCCTAATTGGACAAATTTTTCATCCCTACTGTTGGGAAGGTTTGGTCCCTCAACATTTGAGGATTTTATGGTAACCTTCAACAAAATACATTAGATAGACACCATCTATGATTATGAAATTGAATTTGAGAAACTGGTTAATCACACTGAAGAGTTATCATATAACTTCTTTAAGAGTTGTTTTATTAGTGGCCTCAAAGATCCCATCCATTTCAAGGTCAAAATGTTCCAACCTCACACCATGATGGTAGCCTTGGGTCTCACATAGCTCACTGAAGACAAATTCATCTCCCAACATCATCATTATAATTGGGCACCATCCAATCCCTCCTTCAAATAATGCAAAACCAAGACAACCCCCATCAAATGGATCATAAGAGCTAAAATGTGTGCATGATGTGAAAAAGGGCTTTGTTATAATTGTGATGATAAATGGGTTCTTGGGCACAAATACATAGAGAAAAAATTCTACCTTCTATATGTCGATTCTCCACCAAATATCAAATATTATGAGGATACCATTGAGGAGATCATGTGGGAAGATGATGATTTTATGCATTCAGATCACTCTCTTGAAAGCTCCATGTATGCTTTAGCAAGACTCACTACCCCTAAATAATGCTTAGCCAAGGTTATTTTAATGACTCCTCACCACCCTTATTGACTCTAGTATCACTTATAACTTCATCAACCCTTGAGTAGCTAAGACAGCAATTTTTTTTATCCACCCTTGTTCTAATTTTGAGGTCATGATTGCTAATGAAGGCACATTACCCTATAAGGGCCAGTGTCATAATGTTCATGTTTTAGTGGGTGAATATAACCTTTAGGTCAACATGTCTAATTTATCCTTAGGTGGATGTGATTTTGTTCTTGATGCCTAATGGTTATGAACCCTTGGACCCATCCTTTGGGATTTTTCAAAGCTATGGTTGCAATTCTCAGAGAATGGATGAAAATACATCCTGCAATGCCTTCTTCCTAGCTCCACTACCATTGTAAGCTTTCACCACATAGAGAAAATTCTCCAATAGGGATCCCACAACATAATTTCTAAATATTTTCTCTTCATAGTACTTCACCACCAAAGTTTCACCCATTTTTTGACTTTCACAACCTTTTGGTCAAACATGCCATAGTTTCTAAGGAATTTATAAGATTTCTACCTCACCGACCTTAGGACCATCACATCCCACTAATTCATGGCAATGTATTTCCCACCATTCAACATTACCAGAACCCATTTAATCAAAATACTGAGATTAAAAAGATCATCCATTATCTATTGTAGATTGGGGTCATTCAGCCCAAAACTAGTTTGTATTCTTCACTGGTCTTACTTGTTCATAATAAAGATGGATCTTAGCACCTCTACATTTATTATCGAGATCTAAACAAACTATATATCAGGGATAAGTTTCCAATTCCCATCATCAATGAGATCCTTGATGAACTCCATGGTGAACATTTTTTTTCCAAATTGGACCTACACTCTAGGTATCACCAAATTCATCTTCATGATGTAGATATTCCCATGATAGCCTTTCACACACATGAAAACCACTAAGAGTTCCTTGTCATGCCATTTTGGCTTACTAATGCCCCCTCCACCTTCTAAAATTTGATAAACCAAGTATTCTACCCCTTCTTTAAAATTTTTATCTTGGTCTTCTTTGATGGCATTCTCATCTATAGTCCTACATGGGAGGATCACCTCCACCACCTCCACACCACCTTGGGAGTTATTACTGCCAACCACCTATGTGTCAAACATTCAAAGTGTTCATTTGGGAAAATAGAGGTTGAGTATCTTAGACATATTATCACATCTAATGGTGTTCATGTTGACCTTTGCAAAATTAAAGCTATAACAAATTGGCCACAACCAGATAATCTCAGCAGCTTACATAGATTTCTTGGTTTGAAAAGGTACTACCAAAAATTTGTCAAGGATTATGGTAAAATTTAATCTTCATTGATAGATATGCTTAATAAAGATGCATTTCTATGGATTCATGTATCTACCCAAGAATTTTCCAACCTTAAACATGTCATGTGAAACACACCAATCTTAGCCATACCTGATTTCTCCAATTCATTTGTGATCGAGTGTGATGCATGTGGAATGGGTCTTGGTGACGTACTTATGTAGGAATGACACCCCATCTCCTTCACTATCAAAGCCCTCATTGGACATAATTTGGTATATTCCACATATGAGAAAGAGATGATGGCTATTCTCTATGTAGTTCAGAAATGACATACATATTTTATTGGCTGACACTTCTACATTGAAATTGACCATCAAAACCTCAAATATTTTTTAGAACAATGGGTATCATCCCCATATTAAAATAAATGGGTTTCTAAACTCATGGGAAATAATTATGAAATTACCTACAAAAAAGGTAAGGAAAATTTGGTGGCTGATGCTCTCTCCTATTCAAAGACCTAGTGTACCTCTATGCAGTCTCTCTTTCCATTTCCACCTAGCTTCGTGATCTTAAAAATGAGTGGCATAATGATAGTCCAACCCAAAAACTCATTCTTCAACTATATATTGATCCATTTACTAAAACTCCCTATACTTGGGATGGCCACACATTACAATATAAAGTCATTTTTTGTTACTGGCAGGATCCAATTTCAAACACTCAGTTTTACAAGAGATGCATGTTTCCCCCTCCACTAGTCATTCAAGGTTTTTGAAAAAATATGAGTGAGTTCACTGCAATTTATTTTATCTCGGTCTCAAGCAGGATATCAAAACATTTGTTTCTGAATGTGATAATTGCCAACACACTAAGGTGAAATAGTTTCCCCACCTGGTCTAATCCAACCACTTCCATTTACCACACATATTTGGACTGACATTTTCATGGATTTTATTGAAGGCCTCCCCACATCTGGAAATGAATCAATGATTCTCATCATAGTGGATCAGCTTTCTAAATATGCTCATTTTTACACTTTGGCCCATCCCTACACTACTTCCACTATTATTAAAACATTTCTAGATCACATATTCTAAATCCATGGTGTTCCTGCCTCTATTATCTTAGATCATGATTCTACCTTTGCAAGCCATTTTTGGCAAGAACTCTTTAAGCGTCTTGCTACACAATTGAAAATGAGTTTGGGATATCATCCACAAACCAATGGCTAGACTGAAATTGTTAATAAATGTCTAGAAACCTATCTTCATTATTTTGCCATAGAGTAGTAACATAAGTAGGTGAAATGGTTACCTCTTGTAGAATGTGGTACAATACCTAGTACCACACCTCTACTAAAATAACTACATATGAAGCTATTTATGGTCAAGTTCTCCTACCACTCCTCCCATATACACCTAATAGTTCACCAATTCAGGTAGTTGACACTACTTTTCACCATCAGGATCAAATTATTTGTACCCTACAAGATAATCTCCACATGGCACATAATTGCATGAAGCAACAAGATGATCAACACCACTCTAAGCATACATTTCAACCTGATGATATGGTTTTTATTCACCTACAACCTTACAAATAACTCATCTCTAAAAAAAGGGTGTCTTAAGCTTGTGCCTAAATTT
>JARHVA010007035.1:517500-535000 GCA_037957365.1 Torreya grandis
TCAACTAATAATGGGACAAGTTCTTCAACCCTTTATAGTAAAGCTATGACACTATCACAATTTTAATCCCCACCTCCCATTTCCCAGTACCCATAGGTAGTCATTCAATTTGTGTCTTCCCCAAATACCTCTCCCACTGCTCCTTTGTCATAGCCCCTTTTAGGGGTAAATGATTTATATTCATATTAGGGGATTATAAACCTCAACTACAAGGATATTATGCACTGCTCTTGTATTCCCTCTCCTTCTATAGATGAGGATTATGTGATAAATAAAAGACAACCTCAAAGCATGGAGAATTTTTTATTATAGGCTCAGATTTCAATCAGTTGGAAGCCCTCTCAGACCTCATTGAGGGAAGTGATATGAATTTAGATGTTTCCCAATGATATTTTATACTTGTAATGTTTGAGGACTCACTGATCCAACTCATAAGTATAAGTTTTCGAATAATTGTCTTCATTTTTCTCACATGAAAGTTTTATGCATGCAAGAATCCAAATTTCTTGGCTTTTTACTTTAATATACAATTGGCACTATTTGTCTTATGGCCCTCTTCAATTCACCTATCACAACTCTAGTCATGGTGGAGTTGTCACCCTACTAGTGCTTGGCCTATCTTAAAATATCATTTCTTCAAGTTCTAACCCTACCCACTTGGTGGTCTATAATCATTTTGACTTTGATAATTGCAACATTGACCCTGCCAATTTGTATGCCTCTAATGATGCTATGTAATGCATCTTGCTTTGGTGATGGTTTGTTGATTCCCTCCTAGATGCACATTAAATTATTTGTGTTGACTCCAACATGATTGAATCTAAAAAAGATAAAGAATGTTGCCTTCCCATGAGATGGTGTGTAAGAAAATAGGAACCTTGGTTTTACATGCAAAATGATCTTGGGGTATTTGACCTAAATAATTGTATAAGGGGAGATTCAAATTCTATGTGGTTCACATGGTCTAACTTAGATTAAGGAGAAGATCGAGTCCTCAAATGTCTTGATTATGCCCTGTATGTTGAGAAATATTTACTATTATTTTATCTTATTCATGGGTGACTTGTGTCTATAATTCCATACTCTTTCTTATCTTAACACCATCCCATCTATTTTTTCATAAAATGGACCTCTCCTCAAGTTAAACTCAAGGGTTCCCAATTGTACCTCAAGCATGAGCATATTATGGATCATATCACTATGATTTAGAACATGGATCCCAAACCCATAAGGGACACTAGTTATATTGAGTGGTGGTCTGATGATATATCCCACACCACTTCCTTCCTTTGAAATAATGGCAAACAAGTGGATATATTAGGTAGTGCATTCATAATGCTAAAAAACATGAATACCTTTAGGTTTCATAGGAATTAGAAGCTACACCTTTGAATTCATGTTTAAAGACTCAAGACACCATGTAGAGACATAAACTCTAGGTTGTGGAGGTTTATAGGGATAGAGGATCTCAAATTTGAGCAAGGATGCATTGGATGAAGGTAGGAGACAAAGTGACTAAGGAATTTTTTACTCTCCTTTGGTCAAGGCAAGTTGTTGACAAAATCAAAGACATTAAATGTGATTCAAATAGGTTTACTAGACTTCTATATATCCTCCAAAACTTTATGGATCACTACCATGATGTATTTTTAGTGCAACCTTCATCTCTTGCTCATGAGGTTACCCTCTCTCAATGTCTTGTTGTGGTCCCTTATAAACTCTCAAAAGTTCAGAGATTTTCTTGTGATAGACCTATCAGTGTCAATGATCTTAAGTAAGTTGTTATGAATATGGAATCTCATAAATCCCTAGTTATTAATAAATTTCCTTATGAATTTTATCAAACCTTATGGGATACTATTGGACCTAATCTCCATAGAGTTTATTCTAAAGAGGTGACGACCAATCTTTAGGTCATCTCCTCAATCAGAGCAACATAAAATTCATCCCTAAGGTAGGGGACCATGAGATAATTACCAAATGGAGACCCATCACATTACTCAATGTGTCCTACAAAATCATAGACAAAGAATTAGCTTTCAAAATCAAACATTTGCTTCCCTTAATTGTAAGAAGTGAGAAAACTAGTTTTATTCAACATAGATATATTTTAGATAATGTTATTTCAATATGGGAAGGTATGAAATGGGATATAATATCTAACTAGAAGATATTGATCATTAAGATTGATATTGAGAAAGCCTATTATTGGATAAAGTGTACTTTTATTATAGCTATGATATAGGATCTAGGGTTGGGCCCTAAGTTTGTTCATATTGTTAATATGGTATTTTAGGATGTTGGGGATTGCATCACCATTAATGGATATAAATCTCAACACTTTAAACTCTATATATCAATTGACAAAGTTGTACCCTAGTCCCTGCACTTTGTGTGTTGGTTGCTGAAGGTTTTAGTTATCGATTGGCTAATTATGATTCCAAGGGTCTGGTCAAAGGTATCTCTCTACCTAAATCAGACCACTAATTATTTAATGGGCACTTTAATGATTAATCCTTCCTCACTCTTAGTAGGATGAAGTCTTTGTCAAACATGCCATGTAATGTTTAGATATTTTTTGTCTCACATCTGGGTCATCTATCTAATGTTATATGACCTAGTGATACCATCAATATTTATCACCCAAACATCCTTGGATAGAGGGATATATGTTGCAATGGATTGTTCTAAGGGTTTAGTTTAAATATTTAGGAATTCAATTTTCTTTCAAAACCTCTCTTTTATAATTATGGTCTTACGTGGTTCAAAGAGTGGAGAAAAAAATCTATTTGTAGATCATAATCCTTTAAATTTCACTAAAAAGTTCCATATTTATTCAAAGGTACTCATTGTTATTCATGTGTGATATTCATCTTATTTTTCCCTTCAAATAATTCCCATGCAAATTTGAAAATCTTTTGCAAAAAATTCTATGGGCCAATTCGAAGGGGCGCCATAGATTTCATCGAGTCTCCTAGGCCATCTATTGTCATCCTAAAGAAGCTGGTGGGTTGGGGATTATTGACATCAAGATTAAAGAGACCACTCTTGGGGTTAAATGAATCATCAAAAGCTTGTAATGAGATGAATCCTAGAATTTTTTTTTGAGTCACTACATTTCTTAAAGTTTCTTGCTCGACATAAATGCATGGCAAGGCATAGGATTTTACAACACATTTATATCATTAGTGTCTATCAAAGTAGGGGGAATTTTTGTCATGAAAAATATTTTTAAGGTGTAATAAAATATCAAACCCCACCTCATTTGGGTGGGGGATGGGTTTATAAGTGGTCTTTCTCTAAACTCCCTGTCATTATGGTGGTATCCTTAGCTAACCTTCCACAATGTCCATTTTTATATGGCCCCTTATATCAAAAGTTTAAGGTTATTTAAGAAAGGCATTCTCATGATTTGTGATTTATTTTGTAATAACTCTAGGGAATATCTTCCTTGTACTATTCTAAAGTTAAAATTTCACTTTAATAAGGAAGATCATGATCTATATATGTTTACAGAGTTCCATACCTAATGAATACTTACACAAGATTGGAGTTTCTTCTTTCACATCATAGTGAAAGAACTAGTATATATTATCCTTTAATAGGTTACAATTTTTTATCCCATTATCATATTTATATATAAGACCTTAACCAGCAATGGTATCTCCAATCCACCCATTGGGTTTAGACTTGTAAATTTGATAACATTTGGGCAACTTGTATTGATCCCAAAAAATCCTACTTCTTTTGGTGTATTCTTTACTAGGGTTTGCCCATGACAAATAGGCTCAAACACATGGGGGTGATAAATCCCACTCACCTAGAAACCATCAAGCATCTCTTTTGGTTTTACACTCATGCCCAATTATCTTGGAGATAGATTCATATACTTTTAAACCACTTTAGGCCTAAAATTTTCACTTAGAAAATGGATCTCTTGGTGGTTTCTGCCCTATTACCTATAAGATATAATAGATTCTTACATATTTTCTATACTAATATTTTGTTTTATATTTATAAATCTAGAAATCAAGCTTGTTTTAATAATGAGATTATGGAAAATAGTTTTTCTCTAACTATTAAAGTTGATGTGATTGTTAATGCTACCCTTCAGATTCAGATTCAAATAAACAAGTTCTATATTAAGATTCATCATCTATAGGTCCTCCTAGACCATTGGGGAAATGTTCCTTATGTAATTATTCATGATCCAATTGATCCCTCAAATCACCACTCTCCTCTAGGGGGTTGTGGGTGTGGGAGAGGCACCAATGATCTCATATATAGATGTATCAAAGTTGGAGGATCTCCTTTCCTCTCTCTTTTTATCCATCTCCTCTGAAAGGATTTGATAGAGGCATAAATAGTGGTGGTGGGGGGGGAGGGGATGGAGGCCCCCTTTGCTTGACAAGTTCCCATGGTTGGAATTATACATCTCTCATCCCTACCAGGATTCTTAGATGTAATATGATTTTGAAACTAACCAACAAGCTGATGGTTGAGACCCCCTCCTTGTGGATGAATATCCCCAACCCAATATTATTAGGGAGGGAATCCTTAGGACCTTTCACCTCTACCTTCTCCAATGGCCACTATATTCACATCTACTACTTAGTGTTTTCCTTATTGTTAATGTTATTTCATTATATTTTTTGATTAATGTGCACTTGAGTTAATTCAACTGTGGTTATCAGTTATGTTGTGGCCTTTTTATTTTGGAATTTGGTTTCTCCTGAGGCTCTCTTAGCTTAGTTTTACATCTAGGGTGTGACTTTTCCACCCATTTTTTATATGACTATATTTGTAATTGATAGAAGTGTGATTTTCAATAAAAAATAATAATTATACTCTGGTCCATGAACATAGTGAATCCTTAATTAATGACAAAAATGCTTTTTGGTACATATTAAATTTATCAAATAAAGATTTTTCAAAAGCCAATATTGATGGATAGTCCCTTGTAATGGCAATGGCGGGGCACATAGAATTTGGAGAGGATGTAAAATATTAAAAAATGCTTAAATGTTTCTATAAATTCCAATTTTTTAATCATTGTACTTCCATGGAGTTGAATTGGAGTTAAAGTACACTTTATTTTATGTATTTTGAGCTTCATTTGTGGTGATTTATCTTTGAAATGAGAAGATTTTGGATTTGATGGGGTTTTGTTTATTAATTTTGAGGAATAACCAAGACTTTGGGATTTTGTTCTGATTGGATATGGAATTTAAAATGAATTCATTAGAATTGGTGGTAAATTTATATAAAAAGCCTTTTTTTGGATTGAATGCAAAAGTCTTTGCATTTGGCTGTCTTGATGCTATGAATTTAAAGGGTAAAAAAAGACTAGCCTTTTGTTTGAATTACTTAGGGAAATAGAAGAGTATATTTTCAATAGTTTTTGAATTAAAAGGTGAAAACATTAAGTTTGCCAAGGTTTGGTGGTGAATTTAAAGGAATATTATAGGTTAGATCATTTATTTGGATTGAATGAGAAAAAAATAAATTTAGTGGTATTTTGGTGAAGAATTTGGAGGAATAATATTTGATTATTCCATGTCTTATCGATTAGAACAAATAGAAATATTTAATTATTATATAATAATGACTCCATCTTCTAAAATTTATCTCATTATTATTATATTAATATAATAATGATTGTAATTATTGCATTGATATAAGTGAAATATACTATAATAGTAATATGTAATAGAATATTTTAAATTTTTTTCACACTCTATAAGTAAAACTACACCAAGTTAAACAAGTTTTAGAAAGAGTAAAAAATTAAAAAAAGGGCCAACTTAAGGTCAAATGAACCAAAGATAAACTAACTCAAGTGCACATCAACTAAAATAAGGTAGTTAAAATCACAAATAACAAGGAGCTCATTAAGTAACAATAATGAACATGGTGATAGGTGAAAGAAGAGGAGTCGTAGGATCTTATGATCCCCGTTAAGTAAGGAGATCCTCATCAATAAGTAAGGGATCCCAAACATCATTTTATTAATTATTTTTAGAATCATCCTATCAAACAAGTGAAATGGAAAGAGACAACTAATGAAATTTTCCTTATAGTGTGGGCTCCTAACTTCTTTATCCACCACTATTTATGTTCGAACAATCAATCCCACTATGGGGTGGGGAGAGCCTATAGAATTAAGGATAAGGGATCCTAAAACTATAATACCCTCATCTATGAGAATGTTGATGTTGACCCCCATACCCACACCCTTGAGGGGGAGAGTGGCAGCGTAGGAGATCGAGAGACGCATGACTAACAGCATGATGCATTCTCCCAATGGTTTAATAAAATTTGGAGATGATGTCTATCTGACCAAAATTTATCTATTTGAATCTATTTCTTGAGGGTAACAATATAAACTATAGACACTCTATTTTTATCACTTCCATGTAAAAATTGTAAAATGGAACGACTTCCTACAATTACACACAAACTAATCTAAAATCATTTATACATCTAATATATGAGTTTGAATTCACCTTGGGACATATCTAAGAGGGATAATTAACTATATTAATTCTATTCAATTATCATTATGGTCATTTTCTATTATCAAATTTTTTACTCTAAGAAATTCACTAATTCTCCTTCATTGATTAATTAATGAAATTAATTCACTTTCTTTAAATAATTTTTATAATCAAATTTCAAACATTGTATTACATAACTAAATTAATCATTATTATAATTGTTATTCTATAAAAATTGAATTATAATTTTATTTCAATTATTAATTCTTCCTTTTTCTTTTTCCATACAGAGGGAATCTTCATTTTAAAGAGAATAGTTAGATCCTATGGAATATTATTTGTGAGCCCACTAATTTAATAAAATAATTAGTATGAAGGATTATTATCTAGCCTTCGTATTCTAGACAAGATGAATGACCCTTAATGAATATTTTGAGATATTTTAGGGAGCATTCTCAGCCATTTATCTTGGAATCATTATGAAGGGCACACATTTGTTATCCACATGCTTTCTTGAGAATGGGTCTTCACTTTTCATCTCAAAATCAAGATGAAGAGCCCAAATTGAGTCTTACAAAGATATTTTGAGGATAATTCTTCACCCACCATTTTGCATGTAAGATCGACAGTGAGTGGGGGGGGGGGTGGGGGGGGGGGGGGGGGGCGGGGTAGTGGGGGGAGGTTGTGGGCTCATATTAATCTCTATTTGATATTTGAAAGAGCCATCCTCCACCCTTCATCTTAGAGAATATGAAGGGCTCATTTTATTAATCCATGTGTTGATCTATGTTCCTTGTTCAGGATGCATTTTTAACCATCCATATTGGAAGTAAGATGAAGGATCCTCATTGATTTATAATTTCTATAAATAGCCTCATTTCCTTTGTAATTTTAAATATTCAAATTTGATAATAAAACACTATTAGATTGTTAAATTCACGTGTGCATTACATTCCACTCTTCATCAATTCAACTATTCAAAAATTTAGAAGAGATGTTTCATCATGAAATAGAATTGTAAAATAACCATTGAGATTTCGTCCAAGCCATATCCACTTACAATAAGTCAAACAATCCTAAATGGAAGGTAGTCATAGGTTATATATTTCTTTAATTTTGGTTTTGTTTAGCTTTGTTTTATGTTCATCGAGGTCACAGAATTAAAGTTTTATGTTTCATTTTCTTTGTTTTATTTATTTATCTAAACATTTTGAAACCAACACTAGTGAACAATTTTATGGATAGAGAAATCAAAACAATTTTTAAGTTAAAAAAATTCATTTCCATATCTTCATGATTAAAACATTATTTTTTGTTTTCTAAATATGAAAAATAATGTTAGCATGAAAAATCATTCAAAATATATTATATATTGTAGAAATCAAAGTGGAGTCCCCCAAGAGAGACATTTTCTAGGTGATTAAGTCAGGTTGTAAAGAATTGAAAAGGGTGTGAATCAATCTCTAAATAGATTGATCACGAGGATAGAATCAAAAAGTGTGTTTAAGTGTTTCTGGGTGGTGGTAAGTAGGGTATATGGGGGTTTAAGACCCCATGTTCTTGAGATAATCACCACATGAAAAACCTGGTAAATAATATACCGAATAAAATGGTCTTTCTTAGGTTCAATAAGAGCTACCCAGATATTAAGAAACCTTATAGACCATACAAAAGGAAAAGATCTGAGATTCTATTGATGACTAAGGGTTTTCATATTAATGTGTTGAGGAGCCAAAAAATTATTCCCCAAATGAGGAAAATAATGAGTAAATGGCAAAGCTATAGGCCAGTGCTAATCTTTCCACCAAGGCATAAGTAAATTGACACCAATTTTATGTAAGTACTCCTTAGGTATGGAATTTACAACTTAGTAATAGACTTTTCATATTCATTATTAATATTAAAATTATCCTTCAAGTTATTCCACAAGAGCCAATCCTAGTTTATCTTGTAGAAAAAATATCTAATCTTTTTAATACCCTTTTTGAATAGTCTCATACCTTTACTCTAAGGGACCATGGCAAAGGGGATTTGTGATAATTGCACATAGGAGGCCAATGAAATTTTTAAGAATTATCTATTTTTGAATATTAAACTTTAGTATTTTTCTATTAGTATGTCTTGAGAAAGGTTTTTAGTGGTTAAAATAGAAAAAATATTTTTAAGTTTTCCTTATAGTATTATGTCTTGGTAAGTACTAATAATATGAGGTTGACATAAATTTTGAAAATTTTAAGATTTTAAATGGTTTCTTTATTTACATATTAAGGAATTTTATTGAACATAATGAATAAAAATTAAATTAATTCATCCATTGGTGAAGAAAACACAGATGCAAACATTTCAGTTTTTAATGGTGATGCACTATATAATGTAAAATATTTATTTTCTTGTTTGGGATAGTGCATGATTCAAAATTGATACTATTATAAATAATAATATATTGAAGATAATAAGTATTATTTATGGTATGATTTTTTTAATTAAATGCATCCACACAATAATCATAACATCAAAATTCTTCCTAGTGTATTACTGTTGTATGGGATAAAAATTATTTTATTTCTTATCCTAATGCATAAATTGAAATTTTGTAGGGAAAACCTGAGAGAGAATCATAAATTTAAAAGGGTGGTGATACACTAAGAATCAAATCACTGACATTGATCTACTCGTCTACTTGAATACAACACAAAGCTCATGAATATGAAAGATAAGTAGAAACATGATGTCTGAAAAAAATGTAAGAGGTGAGCTCTAAATTGAATGTGAGAATACATTTAAACTAACAATAAGATTGATAGAGGGTATAAAAATAAGAACCACATAAGAATTCATCAATTTTAAGAAATACACATAGTTTTAAGCATAATAATTTTCCCTTCCATACTTAATAAAAAGTAAAGGCTATGAAAAAAATGAAAATCATGCCCATGTTGTATTAAGAAAGAGACAAAAATAATAAACCATTAGAGATGATGAAAATTTTACCTTTAGATATTAAGAAGATAATGTAGACATATAAATATTATCATATGCACTTGACAATGCTAATTATTCACACATTCCAAACCATATGAATAGCCCACAAATAGATGATTGTTACTATCCATTCCTCTAAGCCATTTATCTATAAATTATCTTGACCCTTTGATTTCCATCACTATTGTACTTAAGAATAAATAGGGGAGAGGGGAAACAAATTAAGCATTACATTTTGCATCTCATTTTTGAGCTTTGTATTCTTTCTTCAGTCAGTGTGATCAAGTTTGAGGTGTAGCTTAGTATTCCATGAATTCTGGTGTGAATTCAAGTTGGATAAAGTTATCTTTGTGAGAGGTTTCTTGTTGAGAGTTATCTTTTACTCTTGTTTATAATATTATAGAGATCTTCTTGGTGGATGTAGCCCACATTGGGTGAACCACATTATTTCAGTATTATGTGTGTATTTGCTTTTCTTTCATATGTTTCTGATGTTGTGATTCTAAAGAATGATATTTGTGTTGCATGTTATTACATAATTAATCACTCATTCTTAACAACTAGTATCAGAGACAACTTTAGTGGTTTTTCTAAAGTGGTGAATCATAGGGAAAGATATTAGCTTGAGTGGGAGCTATGGCAAATAATGGCAGATCTAGAGTTGAAAAATTTAATAGACAAAATTTTGGATTATGGAAGATGCAGATGGAGGATTACTTATTTCATAAAAATATTCATCACCATTTGATGGGAAAATTAGGCCAACCTTTAGGTATGGATTAGGTATATTTTAATTTTCTCGATAGGAAAGCATTGGGAGCCATATGGTTGTGCCTTGTATCTTTGGTTGCCTTCAATATTTTAGAGGAGATGACCGCATTTGGTTTGATGAATAAATTAGATGAGTCATATGAAAAACCCTCTACCTTTAATAAAATATTTTTAATGAAAAGATTATTTAATATGAAAATGTTTTAAAATGGTTCTATACTTGATCATTTGAATGATTTTAATATGGTTGTGAGTATGGTAACTTCTGTTGGTATTAAATTTCTAGATGAAGTTAAGGATTTATTGATTCTATGATCCTTACCTTATAGTTTTGATAGCCTGGTTATAGCTGTGAGTAATGTCGTCCTTGCTAAGCGAAGTTTAATGTTTGAGAATGTTATAGGTGTGATTCTTAGTGAGGAAATGTGAAAGAAGAGCATCAGAGAATCATCTTCAGGGAATGATTGACAATGGAGAATAGAGGGAGATAACAGGATAGAATCAAAGGAAATTATGGAAAATTAAAGGGTTGAGAAAGGTCTAAATCTAGAGCCAAGATGGTGTGTTGGCACTATGGGAAAAGTGGACACACAAAGAAGGAATGTTGGGAGCTTCTGGATGAGAAGACCAAACATGAGGAGACCAAGTAGGTAAATCTGAAAATAGGTATTATTAGTCAAGATGATTTAATTCTTTCCTTGGATAATATTTATAAATCTTGGGTATTATATTCAAGGGCTTCTTTTCACATCACCCCACATAGGCATCATTTTACTAATTATGTTCAAGGAGATTTTGGACATATTTAATCTTGGTTATGATGAAACATGAAGTATAGTGGGTTAAGGTTGTGTTTAGGTGAATATGTAGAATGGGAACACATGGATAATAAGTATTTCAAACATGTCCCACAATTAAGGAAAAATTTAAGATCAACAAGGCAGTTGGATAGTGAGGGTTGTTCGGTGATGTTTTCAGCAGACTCTTGAAAAGTTACCAAGGATGCTCTTGTAGTTACGATAGGTAAGAAAATTGACACTTTGTATTTGAATAGTAGTGTTTATCACTAAAATTTACTTGCTATAGATGAAGATGTAACTTTGTGGCACTATAGGCTCGATCATATGAGATGAAAGGGCATAGAGATCTTGAAAGACAAGTTGCCCAGATTGAAATAAGCTGATTTGGACTTTTGTGATGATTGTGTGTATATAAAGTAGAAATAAGTTATGTTCCTGATGGTTGGACCTATGAAGGAGAATAATTTGGAGTTGGTTCACTCAGATGTATGGGGGCCAGCTCAGGTATCTTCCATTGGTTATTCAAATTAATATGTTATAATTATTGACAATACAACTAGGAAAGTTTGGGTTTATTGCATTAAGAATAAATATGATGTGTTTGAAACATTCAAGAGATGGAAATCTTTGGTTGAGAATGAAACAGGTATCAAGTTAAAATGTCTCAAGTTGGACAATGGAAGTGAGTATTGTAACAAAGAATTTGACAATTGTTGCTCATAAAACGGAATCCATAAGCAAAGGATGGTTCCAAGGATGCCACAGGAGAATGGAGTGTTAGAGAGGATGAAAAGGACAATCATAGAGTGTGTTAGGAGCATGAGGTTGCATGCAGGGCTGCCCCAAATGTTTTGGATAGAAGCAATTAACATAGTGGTATATCTAATTAATAGAGGACCTTCAGTGCCTTTAGATGGAGGCATACTTGAGGAAGCTTGGTCTAGTGAGAAATTTAATTATTCTTTTCTTAGGGTCTTTGGATGTGAGGAATTTGTTTATGTTTCCAAGAAAGACAGGACCAAGTTAGAGGCTAAGTCTGAGAGATGCACCTTTATTGGTTATGGTGAGGATCACTTTTTGAAGACTTAGAGATAAGAACATATTCTGGTCTAGGGATGTTATCTTTAAATAAAAATTCATTTATAAGGTTCAATTTCAGGAATAGAAAAAAAAATATTACACAGTGTTGGATGATATTATGAATGGTGAGGTGTCCAAAGAGATAGTTCAGGAACCTCCTACACAGGAACCCCAAACTCTTGTAGTAAGAAGGTCTTCTAGGGTAAGAAGAGATCGTGAACATTTTCCCCTATCTTTGAGTTATTTATTACTTACTGATAGTGGAAAACCATAATGTTTTGAGGAAGAAATGCAGATGAAAGCTAGGAAAAAATGGGAGCAAGCCATGGAAGAGGAACATAGTTTTCTCATGGAGAACCAGATGTGGGATTTAGTGAAGCTACCCAAGGGCAAGAGATCATTACAGAACAAGTGGATATACAAATTCAAAGAAAAGGATGGAGGAATGAAAAAGTACAAGGCCTAATTAGTGGTCAAGGGGTTTACACAGAAGAAAGGTATTGATTTTGATGAGATTTTTTCTCTTGTTGTTAAGATGACTTTTATTAGAACTATGCTTGGTATAGTTGTAGTAGATGATTTGCACTTAGAAAAATTAGATGTGAAGACTATGTTCCTTCATGATGATTTTGAGGAGGAATTATATATGGAATAGCCACAGGGTTATGAGGTTGAAAGAAAGGAGAAATTGGTGTGTAGACTAAAGAAGAGCTTGTATGGCTTGAAACAAGCTCCATGATAATGGTATAAGAAGTTTGATAGTTTTATGTTGAAATAAGGTAACTCTATGTTTCATTCTGACCATTACATATATGTCAAAATATTTGAGGATGGTAATTATATTATTTTATGCTTGTATGTAGATGACATGTCAGTTGCAGGAAAGAACATGTAACAGATTCACGTACTGAAGAAGTAGTTTGGTGATTCCTTTTCTATGAAGGATTTGGGTGTAGTGAATCAAATACTTGGTATGAGGATAAATTAGGATAGGAAGAAGAGGAAGCTGATCTTATTCCAGGAAGAGTATGTTAAGAAGTTTTGGAGAGGTTTAGTAAGTAATATGCTAAGCTGGGTGGAACTCCTTTGGTAGGGCATTTCAAATTATTAAAGGAGTAGTGTCCCAAGATAGAAGAAAAGCTAAATATGTCCAATGTACCTTACTCAGTGGTGGTTGGTAGCCCGATGTATGATATGGTTTGTACTAAGCCTAATATTACCAATTCAGTGGAAGTAGTAAGTAGGTATATGAGTAATCTAGGTTATGAGTACTGGCAAGTAGTAAAGTGGATTCTTTGATATTTGAGAGGAATCATGGGTAGAACATTGTGTTCTGGTGGATCAGACACTACTTTGTGTGGTTATGTGGACTTGGATATAGATAGGAATGTTGATAGTAGGAGGTGTATGATAGGTTTTGTATTCACTATCGGGTATACAATGATTAGTTGGATTTCCTGAATACACAAGTTTGTGGCTTTATAAACCACATAAGCTATGTATGTTGCTACTATAGAGGCTAGTAAGGATATATTTGGTTACATTAGTCACTTAATGAATTGGGGCATAAGGAAGAAGTTGGATGATTACATAGTGATAGTCAGAGTGCTATACATTTAGCCAAGAACTCTGCTTTCCACTCGAGGATGAAACACATACAGTTGAAGTATTATGTCATTAGGATAACTTTGGAGGAAAACATGGTGAAGCTAGAAAAGATACATATGAGCCAGAATCTTGTGGATATGATGACAAAGATAGTCACATTAGAGAAGTTGAGGTTATGTTCAGCTTTGGTTGGTCTTTGTGAAGATCATGGAGGAGTGTTAAATTATTTTCAAGGAGAAATAAACTCCAAGTGGGAGATTATTGAATGTGGAGCGTGTTTCAACACTGACAAGGTAAAAATAAAATTGCTAGGATAATTTTAACATGTAATGTTTAATTTCACAAATGGTGGGGCATATTTTTGAGTATGTTAACCACTTCCCACATTTGTGGCACATTTTATGGAGAAGAGGGTAAGGTGTTGAGAGAATCGGGGGATTATGTTTATCTTGGATGGTTGTAGCCTCACCAAATACTCCATGGTATGGCACATTTTGAGGGGATTTTGGAGAGTATAAATAGGAGTGAGGGGAAACACATTAAGCATTACATTTTGTATCTCATTTTTAAGCTTTGTATTCTTTCTTTGGTCGGTGTGATCAAGGTTGAGGTGTAGTTTAGCATCTTAAGAATTCTGGTGTGAATTGAGGTTGGAGAAAGCTATCTCTATGAGAGTTTTCTTATTGAGAGTTGTCTTGTACTCTTGTTTATAATATTACAGAGAGATTCTTGGTGGACGTAGCCCACATTGGATGAACCACATTATATCAGTGATATGCGTGTATTTTCTTAGATCTAAATTTTCTTTCATATGTCTCTACAGTTGTGATTTTAAGGAATGAATTTTGTGTTGCATGTTATTACATAATTAATCACTTATTCCTAACAGCATGAAAGCTTTTGATTATGGTTACAAATTCAACATTTCCCTTCGTATGTTAGGCAATATAGTAAATACATACCACCATATATAAGCACATGAAATGGGCACAAACTTAACTGGGAGGACAAGAAATCCTATAAAAATAATAAAAATAAGGACACTGATGATTGCATCATATCATTCCACATTCCATATTAAAATTCATTACACATTGTTTTAATCTAAAATGAATATAAAACATGATTTAGATCTTATTACAACCCTGACATAACATACAATTGGATCTTAAGAGGCTTGTGATGTTCATTGTCATCTCACTGACCTTTCCATGAAAATCAAAGGGATTTTATCTTTTGACTCACTATGGGAATACAATTACACATTCTAATTGGTTATTCGACTACTATCTGGGTCAAATTTATTTACACTAATTTACACCCATTCACATTAGAAATAGGGACTTGATTTGACCCCTACCATGTTTGTGATAAATGAATTTAAATTTATTTGTTAGTTTTTATTTACTTATTTTTATAAATTAACATCTGGAGAAATTAAATAAAGTTTAGCAACATGCAAAAACCACCAAACTTATATCCTTGGAAGAAAAGGTGAGGCGATAAAGAACATGCAAGTGTTGAAATATTTCAATGTGCATTGGATGGTGATAGTGAGTGGCAATGAAAGATTTCAAGTATTTTTTTAAAATGTGAATGATAACACCACTAGATCATTTTTGCATTAGTTACTTGGTTACTTGTTATGTTATATCTCTTGCAATTTTATTTTTCAAAATATAGTTATATTAAATAATAACAAAAACAATATTATTACAATATAATATTATACATTAATAATATATTATAATATTCTTATAATATAAGCATATAAGATGTAATTTTTTATTTTGGTAAAACACCATTGTGTAAAACAAAATAGTTCAAGGTGAGCTGGGTTGTGTTGGTGAGGGGTAGTGATAAGGTATTTCATGTCATATTGGACACCATAGAGCCCATATCATACACTAGACCCAGATTTAGGCCAAGTGTTGGATTTACATGAGTTACACACATTATAAAGGGGTATACAACTTGCAATATGGAAATATTTTTGATTTATTATTTTATATTGTTAAGGGTGAATAGAGATATCACAAATGGTGATTTGATTGTGACAGGGCTCCATGTCCAATGATTGTCTCGAATCTGCATTACAATGTTTTTTTATGTGCAGACAAACCATTTTGGTCCCAGAGTCTAACTTGTAGCTTATGTTCATCCATGTTGTGAATATATTAACATCTAGAGCAATTAAAATAGGCTTAACAACATACATAAACACCATAATCAGACCCTTAACTTGATAAACCCTGGGGAAATTCACATACAAAGTTCAATAACATGTCACATTTATCAATGCAATCTCAAACATAGCCTTGACTTTGGTCAACCTCATGAGGTTGACCTTCTCTATCTTTTACTTATGTTCGTCTATGCTGTGAAAATATTAACATCTAGTAGGGGAGCCATATTGTACACCAAACTCGAATTCAGGATAGTGGTTGGATGTATATCTTTGATTTGTCATTTTCTATTGTTGAGGGTGAAAGAGATTGTCATGAGATCGAATTTGATTGAAACAAAACTCTATACTTAATGTGTGACTCGAATCAATGATGCAGTGTTGCTAATGTGAAGATAGTATATTGAAATCCTAAAATCTCTCTTATTACTTCTATTTATCCATACTACCAATATATTCACCTTTAAAAAATAAAAATAATAAATAAAAATAAATAAATAAATAATCCCTTCTCGGACAACTCCTAGTAAATAAAATCATATACAATAAATAACAAACGGCGAAAGAGCTGGAAAAAACGAACAGGTGTAATTTTAATTTTAAATTATTTATTTTCGAGTGTTATTTTTCAGACGATAAAACTTTGAACTACAGTTTTGAAGGTCGACGGTTTGAGTCGATTCAGTTTTGGACTCGATTGAGGTGATCTTTTACAAATTGTTAGATGGACAAGGCAGGATTAAACTTTAGTGTTTTAAAAAACAAAGATCTTTAAATTTTGTAAATGCATTAAATTTCTATCGAAATCATTTCATACGATCTACAAGAACTATCCTTATGATTATTCCAGGAATTAAAATAAACGCAAATTGTCCAAAAATTTCGGTTTCTACATCGGGAGGAATAATGCGAAGAAAACTTGTCAATGGCCAAAACGATGTGGCGATGGTTATTGTGAGCTATTCTGGAAGAAGAAAGAGGGATTAATATAGATGATGGGGCAAGCGTGGTGTGGGAATAGCAGTCAACTCTAGAGCCTTCTTCAAAGCAGCGCCAAGCTCATCGCTCATGTCCAGCTTCTGGGAAGGCATTCCATCAGGAAGTGTCCAGTCAAAGAAGTGAGCAAGTGATGCCAAAACCAGATGAACCACCCGATGAGCCAAAGGAAGTCCCATGCATATTCTTCTTCCCGCTCCAAAAGGCAACAACTCAAAATGCTGTCCCTTGTACTCCATCTTACTCTTTTCGCCCTCCAAGAATCTCTCGGGGATAAATTTCAAGGGCTCTTCCCAGATGTTAGGATCCCTTCCAATTGCCCACACGTTCACAATGATCTGGCTGCCTTTGGGTATTGCGTACCCTGCAATCTCGCAAGAGTTTTCAGCCTTGTGTGGAACCAGCAGAGGAATTGGCGGGTGCAAACGGAACGCTTCTTTTACAGCTGCGTGAAGGTAAGACAATTGCTCTATGTCAGATTCCTCCACTCTTCTGTTGCGACCGACTACCTCTTCCAATTCTTGTTGGACTCTTTTCATCGTCTTCGGATTGCGTATCAGTTCTGCCATTGCCCATTCTAT
>JARHVA010007035.1:540000-547500 GCA_037957365.1 Torreya grandis
AGATTCCTTTATGTTTTTCATACTTATATGATATGCTAAATATTAAGCCCATATCTTATGCTACTTGTGAAATTATAGATTGAATAGTGATATTTGTCATTTGACCTAACTACCATTATTTGCTATTCATGCTTTAAAAATGCCAATCCTCATTGAGATTCATCTTATTGTTGATAATACTGAACATTTGAATGATAATGGTTATTTTTATCTTAATGATATACACCTTCATGATTATGCTTCTTTTGATAATGAACATGCTATTGAGTGAGAATAATCACAATGCTTGTAATAACAAAAGTCATAGTAATGTAGATGTACCAAATTTTGAGGACATGGAAAAAATTTCTTTGGATATTTATCTTGAGAATGTACCTAAGAAATGTGATGCTATAATTTATTTAGTTACATAAACATAAAATAAATTATTTAGGAATGAAATAATTACACTTAAGATTACTTTGATTGGTCATATAGATGTTTCCAATCTACCTATTGGAGGATCTACATATACATTAATGGTGAGGTTAGTATTTATAGTGCTCGTAAATATTCTATACCTCCATCCAATACTTCACTTCATTTGTCTAATCCTATTATTTTTATACAAAATAAGGTTTGTAAGGTTTTCCCAATATCAACCCATAAAAAACATGTGCATGATTCTTATGTTTTTTATATTTTGGTCTTAGACATAGTCAAAATATGATTCATGCTTACATGCCTATAAATGATAATCATATGAAAGTACCTATACAATCACATACAAGTGTTAATCATGTTCCAACACCTACACCTACCTTTTCATATTTAGATCTATTGGTTTAATAAAAAATTGATGTTATACAATTACAACTTATGTACCTATCTCAAGCATCCAAAATCATACTCATGTGGTTTAATCTATAAAAATATTACACAACCCATTGGCTACTGAGATTCTAGTTCACACTTTTCCACCTAGTTTTTCAGTGTATAAATTTAATCTATATACCTGGTAATGGTGATCATTTGTGTCATAATTAGGACTATTTTCCATCATGCATTGTTTTTATTCATGTATATTTACATATGACCAATATGTTACCTATAATTATAAAGGATTATACCTCAAAATTATTTTATGTCATACATAAAAGATTTTTGCATAAGTATAATTGGCATGCTAATAGCTAATTTTTATATGAAAATAAATCAATGGGTATCATTTTATCAAATTAATTAAATCAAACAAGGACATAATGATACCGTTACTAACTATATCCATAGATTTTAGACTATACTTACAAAAATGGTATAGGATCATCCTTGGTGTAAACCAATATCGCATCACTAAAGAAAAAGGTTTAGTTTGATGAATAAGTTACAACATATACACATCACACACAGGTGCATAGTTGTTTTATTTATATAAGGGTGTGTAAGGCTATATGCATATAAGGTGACAAAAATCAATTGTGTAGAGGTTATAGGTTGGTTATATTAGGTTATGTTGAAGTTATTGTTTACAGATGAGTCACATGTGAAAAACCATTTGGTACACAAACATGCAAATTTTAATTTGGATTTTAAATATTTAACTAATAGAGGTGTAAGGTAGAGAAAGTTTTTGGATTAAGGCAATAATTTATTGATGGTATCATTCATTTATAATGGGTGTAAAGTTTGGGGCACATGTAATATTTAAAATATATGTGCATAAACACTATCATGCATGGAAGAAAAACATAAAGAGAATTGCATAGGAAGCTATCAAGGGCTTACAAAGGATATATTGGTGTAGTTTTTTTCCCACAAAGGAAATTAGAAGAATTGCTTAGTGCCTAATGAGTTAATCTTATTCATAGATCATAGGGCCTTCAATTATGTGAACACTCAAAATATGTTAAATAGTAGACATGAAAAGTGGGTGTCCTTATTTTAAGGATATACTTTAATTTTGAAACATAAGTCAATAAAAAATAATTAGGTAGATAATGATTTTAGGTGGAGAGTGACACTATTAACTACTATTTTCAGTGAAGTAGTTGGATTATAAGAGCTTAAGGAATAGTATAATATTAATATTGATTTTGAAAATATATTTGAACAATGTAAGAAAACACTAATAGGTTAGAAATGTAATATTGATGTGATGATTATGTATTAAAATATGGTTATCTCTTAAATGGAAAATAGTTTTGTATTTTTATTAGATCTATGAGAAATACTATTATAATAGAATTACATTGTGGTGGTTTGGGTGGGCACTTTCGTAAGAATAAGAAAATAACTTTGGTGAAGGATAAATAGTTTTGGCCAAACATTAAATAGATGTGGAAAAGTATGTGTCAAGATACACAATATTCCATATTCCTAAAGGCCATGCAAAATACATAGGGTTGTACATGCCATTCCTATTACCAAGATGAGCATATAAATATTTGAGTATGAACATTTCATTAATTCTGCCAAACACACAGAGAGGTCACGATTCAATTTTTATTATGTAGAGAGGTTATCTATGATGGTTTATTTTATTCATGTAAGAGAACCAATAATGTGGTTAGAATAGAAAATATTTTTTTAAATATGTTTTGAGATTGTATGGTGTTCCAAAAACCATTACTTAAAATAGGGATAAAAAATTATGTCATTTTAAAGGAATCTTTAGAATAATCTTGGAGCTAAACTATAATTTAGTAATGCATACCACTTAAAAATAGAGGGACAAATAGAAGTAATAAATATGAGCTTGAAATTTTTATTAAGATGCATAATTGAAAAGAATCACAACCAATAGGACTTGGGTTTACAACAATATGAGTTTAAAATATAGTAGTTTTATGAATAGATCAACATGCAAATCATAATTTCATATTGTTTGTATCAAATATCCTAAGGTTTTTTTCAAATTCTTTAAGTTGTCAATTGAATAATGGGTTAGTGATAATATAGAAACATTTTCAAAGCACTTGAAATTATTGTAAGAATAAGTAAGATGAAAGCTACATGAAGGCAATTACAAGTATAAGGTAGCAACATGTAAAATAATGAGGCCATTTTTTTTTTAATAAGGATATTTTGTGATGTTATATTTTAAAAATTAAATATTTACCTAAGGAACATATAACAATATAAAGTACAAGATGATTGGTACATGTAGAATTATGAAGAAAAATAATGACAACACACTTATGAGGTGAGTTTACCACAATATTTTGATATTTGTCCAATATTTAATCTTTTAATATTATATGAATTCCATGAATAATGTGATGAATGTGAATAAGGTGAAGAATTCGATTGGAAGTAATTGGTGCCAATGAAAATTAAATAAAAGATAGTGCACATTCTAGATAAGAAGATAGTGAACACAAGATAAGACAACTATAAAATATATTGAATACAATCGAAAGAACTACAACAAGAAGAAAACACTTGGATTTCAAAATGGGAGTTGAAGATATTGACAAGAATAAATGACAAAATTAATTTTAGGGAAACTCACATGAGTAAATTTTCTTTCAACCACAGGAGAATGATGTGGACATGTATCCTATGCAGACCATAAATTTTTATCTAAGAAGATAGTTGAGCTCTCTATTTTTAAAATAAATATATTAGAGAGGATATTTCATCCACAAAGTGTACTAGAGCTAAGGTTAGTTTTCATAATTTTTTAGGCCATAAGTGACCATCCCAAGGTTTGAAATTACATTTTAGTATTTGTTTAGCAATTTCATAATTTTAAAATTTAGATATTTTTATAACCAGAAATAAATTTGAGCTAAAATATGTCCAATAATACAAATGTTTTGTTTAGATGGCAAGTTGATAATTTTTAGGGTTTTCCAAACGTACATGTAAAAGTTGTTAAAAATCCCAGAGTCAGTAAACTCTATGTAGTTTTATTTATTTATTTATTTAATTTTTTAATATTACGTATTAACTCCATTTTCAATTATAAATTTATTCAAATAATTTTATATAAATATTTTAATTCATTCATAAATAATCAATAAATATTAGTGCTCAAGAACTTTTGATAAAATTATGCCTATTAAAGTTGTTTTCCTAGTTTCTCGATTCATCAAAATATGTACTAATCCCAACCATGGGTCTTCTACCTTTAGGAGGGAAAATGTTTTAGTTTCAATGAAAAATTATTTTGTTTTTATAATGTATCCCACTTGGGTTTCGGGGGATTTCCAAGTTTTAATTACACACAAGATATGAAAATATTTAGAGGTAAAGAGATAAGGATGGAAATTAATTAGTTAAATTTCATGTTTTATTATTCATTACCCCAAGCTCATTTGACCTAACCATAACCCAATCTTGTTAAAACACTTGGGTAAGTCAAGGAATATTGTTAGGATTTAATATGGTGGTTGATTACGATGATAAATATAGATAGAGAGGAAAAATAGGTATGAAGTCATTGCCACATGCCATCTGAGTAGGGATATACCATAGATTGCTTGTTGGCTTGAGATTTATGGTATGGATATAATTTTATCATGGGAATAAACTATTAGGGAAGGAATCATGTAGAATTAGGGAAGGAATCATGTAGACTTAGCTACTAAGAATTTTGTGATGGGAATTAGCTATTGGGAAAGGAATCGTGTAGACTTATCTACTAGTTCATTTTTTTAATACAAGAAAATTCCACAAACTAGATTATGTTATCTTTCCTCCTTGAAATCATTTCATTGAATTATTCTTTTTCTATTGAATTCATGCATATAAATTATAAATCCAAATAACTTTCATTTTATTGATATGGTATTATAATTTTTATATCATTTAATGTAGTTATTGGTAAAAAAAGAAAGAGATGGGGTGACCTACCTAGGATAAGTAAGAGGAGAGAGAATATGAAGAGAACAAGGAAGAGGAAAAGGAAACAAAGAGGAAAGGAAGATTCATCCATTATTATTCTTCTTCTATGATGGTTTTTCCCACATGTTTGGCCATGAAATTTCCTTGTACACTTCCATTTTAGTTGTTAAATTCAAAGAAACATAGGTTGCACTATAATGTTTACAAGAATAATACTAAAATGCTATTGTTTTCTTTGTTTTCTAGTTCGTAGATCATGTTTTTATATTAGTTTTATATTTTGATGAATGATTTACATGCTTTCCTCTCTTATTCATAAAATAGATTTTTCATATTTACTTAGCAGTATATTGTTATTGTTTGAAATATGCACTGTGATAAGATGAAAGTATTGGATATTATAATTATTTTTATTTTTGGATTTATATTTTATTATATATTATTCCATTGAGCACTCTTATTTCATTACCAACATTTGACCTAATGATACTCTTGTTATTTGTGGTGGTTGGCTTTTTGTTATATTAAATGGTTGTGTACACCAAGCCATGTGACTAATCATTTTTAGACCTATCATTATGTTATAATGTTTTTAAGGCACATGGTTTACATATTTTCCTTGAGATTGATATGTTCTTAAATGGTACGATGTACTTTAGTTTTGGTTCAGTTATATAAGTTATTTATTGAACATAGTATTGTAGAAATGGAATTGTGGTAAGGTTGTATACAAAATAGATTCATTAATGAGCTTCAATATGGTTAACACTTAGATAAATATGTGTAATATTTTAGTAAATATGCATATCGATATCCACCATGACCCATTATTCTATTTTGTTTGAATGGTTTCAAATCTTTTATTTTTTCTTGCATTTATTGGTATACACAAGGATCATGCTAATTTTTTTTAAACCTTGATGTATATATAATGATCATCAAAATGGGTTGGAAACATAGTCTCACTCATATTTTATAGCCTTGCAACCTTTGATTTTTTATTGAGATTATATTGGTTTTATTAAATATTATAAATAATAACATTGATACATGCATTTCAACTGAGTTTTAGGAATGTTTAAGCATTGACTACATGGGCATGTGTTATCTTGATAGGATTATTTTGATTTATTATTGTAAAATTTAATGTTTATGTAATTATATGAGTGCGTGTACTTAACTTAAAACTAACTTGTGAAAATAATTATTGCACCCCAACATACCTAAGATTTTAAAAAAATTAATGAAAAAGAAGATATAGCTAAAAATAATTTAATATTATAATTGATTATACATTTATAACTAACTTTCTCACATACAATTAATTTAAACTTATAAGAAAAAAATAATTATCTTTTGATGCTGACACTAATGTTGTTTAAGATTTGATTCTTCATAATGGCATGGGCAAGGCACTATTGGCACTTCCCTCTTCTCCTCTTATTAGTGAGGATTTATATTTTGATGGTGACATTGATGATGCTTATCCATATCCTTTTCCTCTTGTTACTAAGGTTTTCTCTTCTGATAATGTACTCTCTCCTCCTCCTATAGTTTCTTGTGATGACAAATTCTTGATTAACATTGTTCTTATTTTTATCGAGCCACCTCTATGAAATGTGTTTTTATCAGACTTGGGAATATATTTATAGACCCTACATATGTTCCTATTTAAGATGTTGAGCCACCACAACTTATCCCTTTGGATTAATCTATTGGTTCTATTGAGATTACTGTTATTGATAATTATGATTCACTTCTCATGGACATTCTTTCATCCAATGTTCCATGTCTTTCTTATGATCAATTCACTTCTATAACATTACATCTAGTTTATGTTCATGATCTTACTAGACATCTGGCATACTTCATATTTAGACATGATTCAAAGATATTTGTATTGTTTTCTCCTTCATCTTCTATTATGGAATGGGTAGACTTCTAGTACATAATTCATGTTTGTCCTTTGGTAAAAGGAAGAAACATTATTCAATGTAGATAGAGCTTCTATAATCTTTTGTTTGAGGATCTTGACATCCACATTGGTCCTCTTGCAAGCCTGACTTGGAGTATTGAGATATTTAGTATTGACGATAGTTATTTATGGGGGGATTTCACATGAAGTCCTTCCTTCTTTATTTTACATCCTATTTTTGGGTGTGTATAGTGGGGTGTGGGGGAAGGGGTCATGTTCCTATAGGTTTTATCTCTTTCTCCAATTCATGGATATATTACACATGATTACTTGATTAATTCTTGTTATTGGAACTCATATTATGGATATGCGACTTTGTTTTTGGATATTTTGATCCAATAACTTGAGGAGGGGAGTGTTAGAGTAGGTTATTTGCCTACCTTTTCCCATGTTTACTAGGTGCACTATTTATCACTATTTGTTTTTTCCATTGTGGATATATCTCACATTGGTTAGAATGCTTTTCTTCTTTGGCTTCATTGCCTATATATGCAAGGCTATATCATTATATTAGATAAGATCTTAATCAAATCCATAAGTTAAGCTTATAAAATAAGTATAAAGATATATCATATTGCTATTTATTTTATATTTTCTTGTCATGTGATGTTTTGATATTATCACTTGTGATATTTGTTGCTTGGAATGATCTAGTCATCATTCTTTTCAATATCTAAGGCTTGAAATCAATGGTAGTA
>JARHVA010007035.1:552500-597500 GCA_037957365.1 Torreya grandis
TCCAAATAGAGTTAACATTAGAGGTAGTAGATTTTTTCATTTTCTAAAAATGCAAAGTGTCATCAGTGGATTTTACATAAAATTTGAATGGATGAAATTTTTAACACTTAGAGATATGATGATCGTGTTTTCCACAATGCACATGTTTAATATTTTTAACCATAGCATGAACATTAAAAGTAGAATAATCATATATACATGGGTCTGTTATTGTTGAAAATTTAATCCAAGATCAAACAAATTCATAATACTACTTTTTTTGGTGTAATGTTTGTACAATTCTCCACTCTCTCCAATGAAGTCCCACCAAAATTAAATGGGTTGGGTTTTCGATCTGATTGAAATTTAAAAATTCTCTAGCATATTTTCATTCTCAAGGGAATGAAAGGAATCGACCTTGGGAAAGAATCTGATGATGGATGCCCTAAATACATAGGGCTGGTTAAAGAACTTAAGCAGGTAAATTAACGATAACCAGTAAAGGAGATCAAGCAAGGTGATGGTAGGTTGATATATTTTCCATTGGAAGGGATGTGCTTAAAGTCTTTTTATAGACAAAGGGAAGAATTAATAGGTTTAGGTGAGTGGATGGTGGGAGTGGAAAAGGTAGAGCAATTGTCTAACACTATTAAGCAATTATTTTATCTAACTAGGCACTCTTTGGGTAATTTAGCCTCCTTGTTTGCACAATTGAGGGATTTGAAAGAAGAAAAAGAATGTCCTATGGTGAATTTTGTAGATAAGGATTTGGATAGGGGTTTTTAAGGTAAATAATGGTATGTGGAGAGGGGTTTAATATGTTGTTTTGATAGGTTTTGGTCATTTCTTTCTATTTTACATCGATGGCTCTTAGAATCCTAGTAGCCTATCTTGAAAGGGAGTTTGGAAATTTATCTCTATGTTATAGGATTTTTTATTTTGGTTTTTTATAACCTCATTGATTGAAAGAAAATTCTCTAAGTTAATGCTAGGAGTTATGATCACCACCTATGTCTTTTGAAGCTTTGATTTCTAGATTTTAACTCGCTAACTTAAAATCTCTATCTTAGAATCATTTGGGTATGGTTGCCATATAATTATCTCTAATTTTGGTTAGAAATGGGGTTTGTTAGCATAATCATGTATTACATTATTAATCAAATGTATACATTGGCAAAAAGGCCATGTAGAGGTAGTTTCAAGGTAATCGATGCATTTTGATATTCTATATAACATAGTTTGTATTATCAATTCATATAATCAAAGTTTAATTTTCATTTCATTTGGGTATTAGAGCTTACTAAACCTGATCACCATGCAGTAGAGCATTCAAAGCTTGAAAAATGGTAAAACCTTGCATAGTGAAAGCCTACACAATGAAAGCCTACACAAAAAAATCTTGGGATGCAATGATTGCTATAGAAGATCTGATAGAAGATGCCTACAGTCTAATTGATGCCAAGCCTAAATTACATAAGCTCAAAGCAAGGATAAAGCTTGAAAAAGTGATGAGTATAGAATAATTTTATGTGTACAGAAATGCATCCATGCCCATATCATTTCTTGCAGTCAGAAGCTATCACTTGGTCAAGCAATGCACAAAGCTGTGACTTGTAAAACATAGACACTAACAAAAGTGGAATATAATTTTTTAGACACTAAAGTAGAAAAAACATAGCTTGGAGTGTTTTCAAAGTACAAAGGTTCCATAAAAAGTATAAGGCAGCATCCTTGAAAGGCACATTGCTCAAATACAATTTTTTTTTAAACTTTAAAGAAATAATTCCTATTTTTATTATAATTTTCTTGCAAAAGTAAAGTAAGAAAACACAAAAAAAATGTCCGCACCAATGTTTCTATTGTCAGATGCCCAACTCTTGAAAGGGCCAAATGTTTCCACCTAGAAGACAAAAATGTAGATGATTCTTTAATTTGAATAAACATGGGGCATCATCACTAGAATAGTGCCCTATCCTACTAAACTAGATGAGAAAAAGAAGTTTAATAAGTTAGATGTGAAAGTACTCATGCTGATAACTCTTAGTATTACTAATGTAGTACAACCACATCTTCACAATGTATAAACATCAAAGGAGGCATGGGAAATTTTGTCCACAATATATGAGGCAAAGAACCAGACTAAAATTCTACATTTATAATCACTTCTTCATACACTCAGTATTAAATTAGACAAAAAGGTTGAAGAGTTCTTACACTAGATTATAGAACTATGAGCAAAACTCGTTTCACTTGGAGAAAATATTGAGGAAAAGATGTTAGTTTTGATCACATTGAGAGCTCTCCCATCTCAGTTTCACACATTTATTATGACACTCAACATTACCAAACAAGTGGTGTCATTCAAAGAACTAGTCAATTTGCTTCAACAAAAGGAAACAATATAGTCTATGCATGAAGAATTTAATGAAAAAACCCTAATCTCCAAAAAATGGGGTCCAAAATTCAAAGGACCTCAAAAGTAGCCATAACAACATCAACAATAGTAGAAGACTGAGAAGCTGAAGTGGTGGTGTTACATTTACAAAACCCACATGCATGGTACTGATCATTACTGGTATAATACCTTGGCTCAAGGCTAATCCAGTCAAGAGGGCTCTTCCAGTAAAGAAGATTTAAATAAATCTAAGAGACATCCTCAACATTGGAAGTAAAAAGGGCATGTAGCAACACAAAATTAAGAAGAGAATGCATCTGATGATGAAGCAGTAGATGAAGTAGTATATGGAGCCTATAATGATCTTGGCACAAAAACAAGAAGAGAATGTATCTGATGATGAAGCAGTAGATGAAGTAGTATATGGAACCTATGATGATCTTAAACATTGACAATAGTGAGAAAAGTTTAGTTAATAGACTCTAGTGCCAAGAAACACATGACTAGATGTAAGGAACTCTTTGATTCACTAACAACTCACCCAACTGGAGATTGAGTTTGAATTGTTGATGATAAATATTATGTTGTAGAAGGAATTGGATGTGTCACTATTTCTATTGAGATAGGATGTTGTGTTCTCACAAAGGCACTCTATGTGTCTGGGTTGAGAACAAATCTCTTATCTATCAATCAATTGTTGAATCACAAGACAAAATTAGAGTTTATAGTCTAGGAAGGCATTAAATCATGTCTCATTTCCCAAGAAGGTCAGGTTCTTGCTAAAGCCTTCTTGAAGGATTGGTTATTTTCCTTAGACGCAGTTTTAAGCAGTGAAGTTACACTTGCTACCTCTACAACAAAATCCACTACACTTTGGCACTATTGATATGGGCATCTATCTATTAGGTCCCTCTTCTAGCTCAATTCTAAGGCAATGGTACATGGAATACCTCAGATTTCTCATTCTTTGATAATATGTTCTAGTTGTCTTGTAGGCAAACAACATCAGGTTTTGTTTGAGCTGAGTTCCTCACATGCCAAGGAATGACTTGTTGTGGTACATACTGATCTATAAACACCCATGCCAATATCCCATCGATGATTTAATTACTTTCAGTTTCTTGTTGATGACTTTCCTTGTAAGATTTGGGTGTTTTTTCTCAAAAAGAAGAGTGAAGCTCTTATACATTTCAAGACCTTCTATCAACATGTTGTTATACAATTCAAGATGAAACTTCAACTCCTCTACTTAGATTGAGGGGGGGAAATCACATCAAAAGAGTTCTCAACATTTCTACAGCAACATAACATCATACAACTCCTAAATGATCCCTACATGCCTTAGCAGAATAGAATAGTAGAATGATGTAATCGCTCACTCATGGAGATGGCTCACTGTGTGCTATCCATTACAAAGTTGATGGAAATTTTTTGGGTAGAAGTAGTATAGACAACTATCTATCTTCTCAATAGAGCACCAACAAAGATCTTGCTATACTAGACATCAAAAGAGGTATGGAGTGGTCGTAAACCATCTATTTCTCATCTTCAAGTCTTTGGTTTTACTTATTATATGCATGTTCTAGATAACAAGAGAAATAAAATTAAACCAAAGACCCTCCAATGCATTTTATTCAGCTATAGCACTACCTCCAAAGCATATCATCTCATGAATCCTAAGTTGAAGAAGATTTATGAAAGTCATGATGTGGTCTATGACGAGTCATTATTTGACTCATTAGCATAGAAGGAGATAGACCAGACCACCTCTCAAAGACTATTCCCACAGTTAGATGATGATCATGAAGAAGGTGGGTTGTAAGAAGGAAAATTATTCATTGATCTTCATAAACTATAGGGTAGTTCATCAAATTAGTAACCACAATGACATCCTAAATGGATAGATTCCATAATTAAGGACTCACACCATCATTAGGAGTTCAAACTAGAAGATGGGTGAGAGATGAATTCAATCTTTCACTCATGAGTTTAGTGGTTGACAACACTTAACCAAATATAGTTTAAGAGGCCTTAAGTCAACCCCAGTGGAAGAAAGTTATGGATGCAGAATATGATGTCCTCATCAAGAATGAAACATGGGAACTTGTTAATCTACTTATTAGGAAGAAATACATTATCTAAAAATGGATCTTAAAAAAATTACTTAGAAGATGGATCCATAGAAACACACAAAGCATGAATTATTGTAAAGGGTTATGCTTAGCAAGAGGGAATTGATTACGAGGATACATTTTCACCCACTGCAAAGATCAAGACCATCAAAATTATTTACACACTGGTAACACAATATGGATGGAAACATTAGTAGATGGACATCAAGAGTGCTTTCATAAATGGTGATCTAAAAGAAGAAGTATACATGACCCAACCAGAAGGTTTCATTGATGACAAACATCCACATAAGGTATGTCATCTAGTTAAGTCTCTTTATGGACTTAAACAAGCACCTTGGGCATGGTACATAAAAATAGATGATCACCTATTGTAACATAGTTTCATTCATAGCCCCTCTAATTCTAATTTGTATATCAAGAAGGTTGTTATAGATATTTCATTCTTGTCTTGTATGTGGATGATCTTGTGATCACTGGTAGTTTAGATGATCTTGTTGATGTAGTAAAGAATGACCTAAAGAAATATTTTGATATGACTGATTTGGGGCTACTACATTATTATTTTGGCTTGGAGATATAACAGAAATAGAATCACAAATTTATCTCACAGATGAAATGCATCAAGACACTCTTGTAAAAGTATAAAATGTTAGACTGTAAACCTATTTTGACACCGATGGAGAAGGGTTTACAACTTTCTCATTTCCAGGATCCCCTCAAGTGGATGCATCTCTCTACAGACAACTCATTGGGAGTCTCATCTACTTGACCTACACTAGACCAAATATATATTTTGTTGTGGTCTATCTTTCTACATTTATGTAGGAACCAAAGAAATGTCACTGGGTTGTGGTAAAACATGTTTTGAGATATGTCTGAGGCACACTTGAGTATGGTCTAGAATACAAGAAGAATAGTCAGTTCTTCTTGTAGGGGTACACTGACTTAGACTATGCTGGATCTGTTGATGACAAAAAATATACTTTAGGATACATTTTTCATCTTAGATATCAACCCATTTTGTGGATTAGCAAAAAGCAATCAGTAGTTTCTCTCTCATCCATATAAGTAGAGTATCATGATGCACGAGGATCTATGTGTGAAGCAATATGGATACATCACATTTTATCTGATATAGGGATTCCTGAAGATTAGCCACCAAATCTATTTTGTGATAATCAAGGTGTTTTGAATCTTGTGAAGAATCTATTTTTTATGAATGAACCAAACACTTTGAGGTTCAGTGTCATTACATTAGAGAACAAGTTTGGAACCATCATATTTAGCTCCAGTACTACCTGATAGATTCATAAATAGCAAATATACTCACCACATCTCTTGGTAAGGTGAAATTTGATTTATTCTAAGGGTATATTTGTAAAAACAATTTAATAAAGGGGGGAATGTTAGCATAATCATGTATTACATTGTTAAGTATTTGTATACATTTGCAAAAAGGCCATGTAGAGGTAGTTGCAGGTAGTTATAATCGGTTGTTTGTAACTAATGCATTTTGATATTGTATATAACATATTTTGTGTTATCAATTCATATCATCAAAGTTTTATTTTCATTTTTAGGGTTGTCAACTATTGGCAGAGCTTTAGGTGATGTTCTAGAAATTGATGAATTTTCTTTAAATTTAAATAAAACTACCTTTGTAAGGGTTCTTGTTTGTATGGATATTTCTCAAGATTTTTTAGAAAGGATAGAGCTAAAATTTAAAATCAGATATTTTTCAAAAATACTCAATTATGAGGGGCTTCTATTTAGATGTCAAACATGTTTTTAGATTGGTCATATTTATGATTTTTATCAATATTTAAAACATAGAGTGGAGTTTTTGTAGTGGAAGGAGGCAAATGAAGAGTTGTTTACAATTTCTCTAGTTTATGAATCTAGTTTGTCTTCATGAGATATATCAAATATCCTCAATAAGGATGATGAAAAAGTGGATAAAGTAATTTCAATGACTACCTCACAGGTTTATGAGGTGATCAAGTCAAATGATAATAGGTATTTGGAAATTGTTAATAAGAATAAGGTTTGTAATGGTAATTTGGTGGAAAGTCATAAATTTCCAAATTTAGATTTAGGGAGTTTGGGTAATAAATAAAAATGGATGGTAGTAAGAAGCTTGAAAAAATGATGCCTCATCCCAAATTCTCCTAGCAGGATACTTCATTCTCATATTAGAGTGAATAAGGGCAAGATGTAGTTAATTTAGTGTTTTTTAGGGAATAATTATGTTTGTAATGGGAAAAGGAAGTATTTTAGTACTTTTAGTAGGCTAGTTTTGTTTAGAGTTGTTATTCATATTCCTTGATAGTTATATCACCAAGTCAAACCATATAGATTTTTGAGTTCTTAAGTTTTATAGGAAGGGGCATCATTAACCCTGATATGGATAGAAAATAGTATAGTCAAAAGAAGTTTCATTATAAATATTTCAATGCAGAGGACAATAAGATATCAATTTTAGATGAGAATCAATTGAATAATCAAAACAAAAACCTTTACAATTTAAATTATAATTAAATGAAATAAGTGTAATGATACCATTTTTGCACTTACCAAGGCCACTGCTCGAATAACCCATAGATTGGGTAATTTTGAAACCACCCACTCACATATATATCATGTTACAGAGTAATATGCTGTTTAGAATATGAAAAATAAAAATTAGTGATGTGCACATTTTCAAAAGACACAATTTGAGCAGTTAGAGAGTCAACTCAATCTTTCACTTTTGTTAGTTTTTCATTGTATGATTTTTTCAAAATAATGATGGTTTGATTGGTATATTCAAATTGATATTTAAATTCATCAATAACATTATCTTTTTCACAAATTTGATACTTATGTTGATCAGTTAAAATAATGTTCATCTTTTAAAACCACATTTTGTAATAATTATTGTGGTCAAATAAATTACAACTCATAAATTTGAAAAAACATTACAAAAAATATGCCAATATACTACACATCAAAAAGGATCTTGCAAAATTAAAATTTTAATTTTGAAGTTCAATTAATAATATGTACAAAATTTAAATTTGAATTAAAATTTTAAATCTCTATTAAACAAATAGTTTTAATGGTGATTTGTTTCAAAGAAAATACAAAACAACCAAAGTTAAAGTTTTAAATCTCATTTATACGTGGTAAAAGTGGAAGGATTTAAAGTAGGGAAAAACAATTTTTTTTCAAAGAGATAAAAGAGGTCCACGTAATCCTAGTTTTTTTAAAATGTGGATTGGAGGAAAATGTCAAAATTATAAAAATAAAATGTCTTTTTATTTTATTTTTTGGTCTTATATGTGCATTTCAAAAGCTTAAGAGTTTTTCCACATGGAAAATATCCGCTAAAACATTTAAAAAGGAATCAAATCAAAGGTGAAAAAGAATTTTATCTTGACACTTAATAAAAGGGGAAAATAAGGGAAAATGTGGCTCAAAGAGAGGAACACCTCATGTGAAGGAAATAAAAAATAAAATAAATAAAAAATTTTGATTACATAATACAAACGAGAACCATTTTCAACTAAGGAAATTAAAATGCATTAAAATGCTACACTAAAGGGAAGTGGAATGATAAAAAGTCATCATCCTAGGTGAAAGTACTAAAAGGAAGGATATAATTTCCAATAAAGGAAATGTTCAAAAAACAAAAATGTTACATCTCAAGACATAAAACATCACAAACGGCTCACCACACTGATTGAAAGTGAATGGCCATGTTGCTCAAAACATAAAACCACCTAGAAAAGTCAAAATGGAATAATAGGAAATAATGAAAGTAGAAGGTAATGCCAAATTATGAAAATATATATCATTTAAAAATTACAATATAAAAGAATAGGAAGTATAGAAACGCAACAATTATCAAAACTCCACATGAAGACAACTCAAAATTGAATGGGACTAAGATGCGATAATGGAAAAAAAGGGAGGCCAAAAAAGAACAAGGCTTGGTCAAGAAATATAATGGGATAATTAGACACCTTAAGCAACTAAATTATTTGAGATAAAAATTAAGGTGCTATTCAAGAAGGTAGAAAAGTGCAGATCTTAGGAAAAAACTAGAGACAAAAAAATAGACGATTAAAAGCATAGAGATTTAAAATTTCTGTAAATAAGATCTCTAATATTAAAACTAATAAGATAAAACTTGTACCAAAACTTATAATGTTTGAGAGATTTTTTATTTCTTTAAGATTTATATTTCATTGGAGTACCATGAATTGTTAAGCATGAAAACTGCCAAAAAAAAAAAAATTAAAGAATGGAATTTAAAATATAGCAAACTAAAATAGCTTTAATAACTTGATTTTTTTTAAAAACCTAAAAACACAAGTTTGAAGGCATAGTATTAGGCCACAAGCCAAAAATTGATTAAAATCAAATAATGAGAAAACAAATAGAATGGTAGAGGATAAAAAAATATTTTTTACCTCCAAATCTACAAAATTGTGAAAAATCAAAATTAGAACCCATGGTTCTAATAACATATTATATTTATTGTTTAGGTCATGAAATAATGCTAAGATAAATGAGTAAAAAGAATGAAAAATAATAACATCATATAGAGTTAATAATTGAAAATATTGAGACAAAATTGTTAAGTGAGGAAACCATCAAATGGAGAAAAACCCCACATTAATATTAAAAGATTACAAGCATTAATCTCCAGTTATAATAGCATGAAGAATTTAAGAGAAGAATGACCTTTAACCTAGATAATAACAAGAATGTAAGAGAAAAACTAAATCAACAATATTGTGTTGTGTTTTGCTGTAGTAGTGTTTAATAAAGGGAGAGAAGAGCTTTTTATAAAGAGATAAGAGAAAAAAAAGATTACAAGAGTAAACTTTAGCATATGTGCCATGTGTCTCTAATCCTTTTAAAAGTGAGGAGGATTTGTGCATCATGTAAGAGGAAAGGAGTTATATGCAAGTAACTCTAAATTAAAAAAATGGATTAGAGATGTGAATGACACCTTATAAATGATATAATATAGTGAATTTATAAATATAACAAATACACAAACATAAAAATTAGGATAAGTCTAAAAACCTATAAAAAAAGACTCAAATTAAAATTAATTCTCTAATAATTTGAAAGTAAAATACATTGAATACAGGGTCTAAAATCAATAATGAATTGATAATTAATTATTGTCAAGACATGTAAAATATGCAAAATAATAATTATGTTATACTTGGTTTAGATATCTCACCCCAAAAAAGGCAATATTATTCAAAAGTATAATTATAGACTTACCCAACTCTCCCAGGTTGTGGTAGAGATATTTATATTACATACCAAAGAATACCCAATGAACCCCATAAAATAAACAGATGCAAGTCCTATTATTTTTATTCCTCGACCCTCTAAAATAAATAATAGAGAATGAAAAATAAATGAAATGATAAGAAGAAGAATCATATACATAAAAAAACATTCAAACCACTATTTCTTAAAAAAAACACAAATCCACAAAGTATATATCCAAATATATAATTATCAAATCAAAGATCATAATAAAATATCACATATAGCAATGAATTTAATAAAACATGGGCATAAGGATTGTTAAAAAAAAAAAAAGTTTTTCCTTTGTGTGAATCATAAACAAGATTGATAACAAATGAAAAATTTATAGGGATGCTACCTTTTCACAACAATAAGTTGTTACGTTTTCTTTTCCAAATTATTTTTATTTTCCAATATCCTCACATCCTTAACTTATCGAATATCCCTCCCCTCTCGCCAGCCTCTCCTCGCCACCCCCCTCCTCCCCATGGTTTTATTCTCCATCTATATTATTTCTAAGATGGATCATTAATTTTTGCTTGACTATTACAGAGATTTGTCTTGAATTTAACAATGTGTGCCACTCTTTCTTTATTGTGTTTCTATTTCTATCAATTATGTTAGAGCTCTTAGTCTACATGTTCGCTTGTTAATCTTGAGGCTGATATTTTTAATGATAATTCCTTATGCCTTGACCCATTAATGGATTATAAATTTTATTTAATTAGATATTCATCTCTTCTATTTATTCATCTAATCGTTGTTTGTGGATTTATTCATACACATTGATAGTTTATAATTCTCATTTGGATCGAAGTACTTTACATTTTATTTCTTGTCTTTAATATGTTTCCATATAATATCTCTAGCATATAAAATGTCATACATCCTTTTTTATTTCATTATTCTCTATTAATTTCCATATCATTATATATCATAATGAAACATGTCCAATTTCATCTAATCGAGAGTTACTAACTACTCAAGTAATGAACATGAATACTATCATTGTAGTGAAAACAATAGGCACAATATTTTTGAAGCAATACATTGTATTGATCATATTGAATAATTGAAATAATTATGAGCTATGCATAAATAAACCTTAATTTAGAATTAGAATTTACATGTAAAATTAAACTCTTAAAAAAATTGACCTATTATTTTTATTAGTTGATAATTTAAACTTAAGTTTTGCATGCAAGTGTCCACAACTCTAAAAATATTAAAACATATTTTAAATACTAAAATTAATCTATTAGACAAATTTCAACTGAAGGTCTCATCCATCTACAAAAATATATAATTTATTAAAATAATAAAATACTAAAATACATTTTTCGACTCTTAGTCATGCATGGCCTCCAAAAGATATTAAAAAAATGTCAATAACCGAATAGGCAGGTTATGGCTACACTAAACATTTTTAGATATGGTTGATTTGGTGTGAAGGAGAGCTCAAATAAAACTAATAAATTATAGCCTCTAAAAGTTTAACCTCATTTTATGCATCACCAAGAGGTCACAGTGTTGTGTATTCTGATACATGGATGATGGATGTCTATTATTGTATCTCACACTATTATATATCAACTAAAATAACACCACAATGAATTGAATACAAACCCATTCCAAATCATATCAACATTGGTATAAATGTACCTTTAATTTCCTATGATTTTTATAAAAAATTAAATCAATTACATTAAATTCATACTATAACAAGGTGAATCCACAAACCTAACACTCAATGACACAATTAAATAATATCATATCCCATCATGAAATATTCATTTTAATCATATAATTTGAATTTAAAATCATCATACTAAAATTAAATATATTATTTCATAAATTGATAAAGTGCTCATGCACAAATATTGTCCCATAATAACATTAGAGATAGATGTGTCCAAATTAGTGTGTGACTTTATGTATCTATGTATGTACGTAACATGAGGGTTATGATCACTAAATAAGGGTCTTAGGATGGGGCATTACGATATATAATTTAAAGCAATTTACGTGAGTTACGTTGATATAAATGCATTATCCATATTTAAGGTAGTGAATAAGTAGTTATCATTAAACATACGAGTTCATAATTTTAAAATGTAAAGGCAATTGCACTTAAACATATAGGTTATGGACATTAACCTCTCAAGGATTGAATAATGGGTTTAATTTAAAATAAGGAATGTATTTTAACGATTTTTAATTTTTTTGATACATATTAATTGTGGGATTGGTGGACCCACATCTGATCTTGAATATAATTAAGGGTTCTAGTCTTTGTATCTCCACTTTACCATTCATCTAATTTAACATCTCTTATTATAGGTAGTTTAATCACTTGTGGGATTTAAACTTAAATCACTTTGATACAAATATAATCACTTTAACTGTTACACCACAACCCATAAAATGTTTAACAATCCTTATTTTTAATTTAATTATTAAAAAAATATAAAATCACTCTAATAAATCTTAAATAAGAAAGATTTAGTGGTCCTTTGTGAAATTTATTCTTATTACAAGAACTTTAACTTCAACGTAATGATGTGAACAATGTGTTATGTTTTTTAAGGGAAGAGCTTATTAAAATCTATGTTCAGTTTTAAGATATATTACATTAACATAAAGTGATCTTGATTGGCATCGAGGAGCTAATAGTTGGAAATTATGAACTACATTTTAATATTAACATATTAAATTAACCATATGTACTATAGTTTTACTATAAAGGATAGGGGTAATGATCTAAATAAACCTTGACCGATGTTAATGATCTATCTATCAACAATGGTGAGCTATGTTCTAATTTAATCAAACATGCTATGCTAAAAAAGATACGGGTTCAAATCTGGTTCAATTTAGAGCAAAAGAATTTTTTATCTATATTAATGAACACTTTTTATTGATAATATTAAAGAGAGTTTTAAAGCCACATGTGCACAACCTTTCCCAGTATGAATATAATGATGATTAAGCTTACAATGTATCTTGAAATTCATAAACATCTAAATCAAATGACTTGAGGAAAATGTATTACTATATCCATCAAGGCCAATGTCGTCCTGAGTTTGATATTCCATGTAGGTCCTCCGATCATAAATATTTAGTAACTTTTGTACATCATATTCACAACATAAGTTTAAAAGGTTATCATCTAAATTTATGTATGTATGCCATAAGTTATTTTAGTCTCACATGAATATAATTAGGAAATTATGTTTTTTCAAATGTTACAGGTTGTCAATGAAAGAGACGTAGTTTAATGTTTGTTGAACTTTTAATTTCTCTAACTATTACCATAGGGCATGGATCTACGAAAAAAGAAGTCCAATAATGAAATTAGAGATGTTTTTTCACACTTTTTCTATCTTCATGCATCCTCTTGTAATCATCTTACACTTTCAATTCATAGAACTATTCCATTTTAGGGCTCAAATTGATCTAGTAAAAAACCTACAGGTTTTAAACAATGTAGTTTCTTAAGCTATGTAATGGTGGTATTGAAATCAAATAAGGACAATGTTAGTTTTGTACCATTTTTATGTTATTTATATATTTAAAAAAATAGTATTAAATCAAAATATATTTGTATGGAAAAGAAGACATTTTTATTTATGGAATTGAGATATATGAGAAGTATTTTTACTTGTATCTAGCCATGGGCTGACCCTTTTGATACATATTTATTTGAATAATATTTAAATCTTTAAAAAGCATATTAATATTTTTAAGTATATCGATCTTGATTTTAGGTAATAAAATAACACCTAATATACATGAACATGATATTATATTGTACTGAGTATCAATCCCCTCTCATTGCTACGAAATTAGATACATAATTGTTGATAGACATTATAGGCTTGGTACCTAAAACCAACATTTTTTATATCCTATACAAATATTAATATTATTCAAAAACTATTTAATTAAAAATATATATATTTTAAAAAACACTTATAAATCATTTGTATATTTTAATCAATTTTAATCAAATCGAATAACAATAGAGAATAGTTTTGGTTTAATTTTAGGTGGCATTGTTGAGTCTAACAAAATGATATCCCCTCGATTTAAATTAAAAGAAGAATAGTTGATTTTCATGAATGCTACTTTAAAATCGACTAAGGCTGAAATTTACAACATAATCTTCTCCTTCCCTACCATGCGTTAAAAGCTCGACACAAACATTTACATATTCACAGATTTACAATCAAGTTGTTGGAAATTTTGATTGTCCAGCTGTAATCTAGCTTACATAACAAGCTCAACTCCGCCTTACCTCATTGAAAGTCAGTTACTTCTTGACGGGTAGGCAATCTTTGCAAATATCTTGCGGTACATGAATCCCAACTTAATTCCTTCTGTCTCCATTAATGCCTTCAATGCAATTATAGGAAATAAATATTTGTTTGTATATTCATTCAATGAGATGAAGAACGAAGAGACACTGAAGCTATGAAAAAATTCTTCCTCAAATTTGTCTTTGTAAATATTGAGATTTGAAGCTCATTTTTCAAATTAATATAAAATTCTAGTTTTAAGATATAATAATTTTGTGCCTGTTTTAATAACTAACTGGTTGCTTTTAAAGGTTTATGTTTGTTTAGGTTTAAGTCCTAAAAATTTGTCTCACAGCTGCAGATTGATCGGGGTTCGGGGGTCGTGTACATTCGAGTTGAAGTCTCATTGTTGTCTACTCAAGATCGTCTACCTTCAGTATTTTTCAAAGCCGAAGCCTGTTCAACCCAGAATGTAGAAAGTTGAGCCGGCCCAAGCCGAGCCGAGCCAGTCTTCTTTACACTGCTCGAGCCTGAGGGTGTCAAATAAGAGCCAGTCGAAGTCTGAAGCCGTGTCCAAGTCAAAAGAAAGAGAGCAAGTGAGAATATTTGCGCCTATCCTCAACATCTACGCAGTTCGATCCAAGAATGTGTTGGTCCCTAAACGTTCATTATGGCATCCAAACCGAGCCTGGTTTAGTCTAAGCTTGCTTCCTACAATCTATTCGAGTTCATCATTCATACATTTGTGCTAGACTTCATTAAATCTGTGCCTAAATTTCGTTCAGACTTCTGCTCTTCAGAATTACGTTCATTCAAGTCAACCTCAGCATTTGAAGTTTTATACTCTGATCTCTAAATCAGCGTTTTTACCCCAGAATTGCGCCCAGAATAGCACCCAAGGGACTTACTGTCAATAATTGTGCTCTACATTAGTGCTAAACCTAAGCGCCCCTCTCTAGCGCCTAATTTCTGCAATCAAGGATCAGTGCACAAGTTCCGGTCTCTTCGCCGAACTTCCGAGCTCGAAGCATTGTGACACAACACACATCAGCACCCCTGTACAGCGTTTAAGTGCTTGGCACCAATCTCTCCATTAATTTTATCACCCATATTCAAGGTCATGTATTAGGACCAATGCGTCAGCGCCTCAAGCTAATCTCAATGTCCCACATCAGCGCTTTACTTCATTGCCAAACATCAACAAAAAGGTTTGAGTTGCGTGCTTCAAGCATTTACGTCATTCTATTGTGCCCAGATTCGCATGTTAGTCCGCAATGGCGAGTGTAAAAAACAACATCACTCAGCCTCAGATTCCAATATTCAATGGCAAGAATTATGACATTTGGAGAATAAAAGAAAGACCTTATTCTGTTTGCAATATGTATGGGACCTAGTTGAGAATGGATTTCCAGAACCAGCTGACCCGCAAGCATTCCAATCCATGTCACAAGTAGACAAGGACCTGTTCAAGGAGAACAGGAAGAAATATGTGAAATCTTTATTCTTCATTCAAGAAGCTATAGAGGTGTCCATATTTCAATGCATCGCTATAGAAACTAGGTCAATCAAGCATGGGATAGTCTACAAACCACTTATCAAGGCACCAACAAAGTCCAAACTACGAAGTTGCAGATGGTGAGAAGAGACTTCAAGAATATACAGATGGAGTCAAATACCCTATAGGTCAATCAAGCATGGGATAGTCTACAAACCACTTATCAAGGCACCAACAAAGTCCAAACTACGAAGTTGCAGATGGTGAGAAGAGACTTCAAGAATATACAGATGGAGTCAAATACCCTAGACTCATTCTTCATGCATGTAGTACACATTGCCGGAAAAAATTTACAGCGCTAATGGCTGCAGTTAGGAGAGAAGACAAAAGAAATGTGTGCAGGCCCAGTAGGGCAACAAACAAGCAACACAATAAAAATATAGCAACACAATAAAAATATAAAATATTGAAACAGGATAGGATAGAGTATGACTAAAAAGCACAAATAAATAAATAAATATATATATATATATATATATATATATATTACAATCTTCTATTAATAGCTACAGTTGTATACTAATGACTCACAAAAAACTCTGATCCTTCGTAGCTTTCTTCTGACTGTTTTCAGCAAACATATTCTCTTGTCTTATCTACTCTACCTCCTTCTCCTCTTCTAGACCCACTACAAACTGCTGCTATTGCAATATCCAAACTGCCTCCCTGTTTTATTCTCTTGTTCTATTCTCTTACAGGGTGCTGCTTTATTGTTCTCTTCTGCTACTGCTGCTATGTTTTCTGCTCTTCTACTACATTGAATTAATCTCTTCGGCTGCTTACATTCCTCTATTTTTGTCTTCTATTGGCTGCGGCATACAACTATCTCACTTACCCCAACGTTTCGTCCCAAACTCGAAATGGGCTCTAGATTTCAAATTTTAAAGGGTTGCATTAAATGTTTGCAGATGTCAAAATCTGTAGCTTGTTGGATGAGTAGGTGAGAAGTCAAAAATAATATTTTAACACTACCCCTTATTTTTGACCTTCCTACCATGGTCAACTAGACTTTTTTTAGTCTCCAAAACCTCCTTATAACTTCTTTTTAGTTTCTCAAATGCTTCTTCACCTTTTTAATGCATTTTTGGAGCTCTGTCAAAATTTGTAGCTCGTTGGACGAGTAGGTGAGAAGTCAAAAATAATATTTTAACACTACCCCTTATTTTTGACCTTCCTACCATGGTCAACTAGACTTTTTTTAGTCTCCGAAACCTCCTTATAACTTTTTTTTAGTTTCTCAAATGCTTCTTCACCTTTTTAATGCATCTCTGGAGCTTCCTTCTTGAAGTCCATAGCTCTGATGATGGAATCCATAGCTAGACTATTGAAATTTGTAGCTACCCTATCAAAATCTGTAGTTGGACTATAATCTATAGGTACCCTATCAAAATATGTCACTAGACTGATGAAATCTAGAGCTAGACTGACAAAATTTATAGCTAAACTGTAATTTGTAGTTGTCCTACTAGAATTTATAGTTGAACTGAAAAAATCCGTAGATGGAATATCAATATCCATAGCTACCTAATCAAAATCCATAGCTCTGTTGTAAGACTCTAGAGCTACCATAAAAAGTTGTAGGTCTAATGCTGCTACATTAATGACCCCTAACTTTCTTCTTATGTGCATGAAAGTGTTTTTAGATAATGATTTAGTAAAAATATTAGCTAGCTATTGATCAAGCTTGCAAAAATTAAGCTCTATGACATGATTTTCAACTAACTCTCGAATGAAGTGATACCTAATTGTAATATGTTTGCTCCTACTATGAAACACAGGGTTCTTTGACAATGCTATAAATGATAAATTATCACAATAGACCATAGAAGCTCCTTATTGCTCCTCATGCAAATCAGAAAGTATTCTTCTCAGCCATATAGCCTGACATGCTACTGCATTGGCTACTATATACTCCACTTCAGCTGGAGAAAGTGATACTATAAGTTATTTCTTTGAATCTCAAGATATGGCTCTTGACTAAGATGAAATACATACCTTGAAGTACTCTTTCAATCATCAAAGTTGTCTGTCTAATCACTGTCCATGTAAATAACAAGCTGAAACTCATCTACTGCTACATACAAAACACCATAATTTCTTATTCCATTCATGTACCTCAATATCATATAGCCCGCTTGCCAATGTGTCTCCTTTGGCATCTTTATGAATATTGATATGAGGTTGACTTCATACATGATATCTTATCTTGTTGCAGTCAAATACATTAGAATTCCCACTAAGCTCTTATAGCATGTGGGGTCTACATTACTCTGCAATAATCTTTGCATGACTTAAGGCTTGTTTCCACTGGAGTGAACACAGGCTTGTTATCCAGTATCTTGAACCTTTCGAAGATCTCCTTTGCATACTTAGATTGGCATATGAATATGCTTTTATCCATTTATTTGACCTCTCTTCTAAGAAAGTACTTCAAGAAGCCCAAATCAATCATTTCAAACTCATTTTTCATGACTATTTTAAAATATTCAATGGACTAATTTATATTTTTGATGAATATTAAATCATCCACATAAAATACAATAATCAAAATACATTTCTTGCATGCTTTGATGTATAGTGTGGGCTCACTTGCACTCTTGCTAAAATTGTTGCTCAACAAGTATGAGTCTGTATAGATGTACCATGCTCTTGGGGATTGATTGAACCCATACAACACCTTTTTCAACCTATACACTTTATTCCCATGATTGAAAATTTTATATTCGAGTGGTTGTCCCACATAGACCTCTTCTTCCAGTACTACATTCATGAATGTTGACTTCACATCCATTTGATGTACCTTCCACTTGTGTTGGGAAATAATGGCTATGATTGTCCTTACCATTTCTATCATTGCTATAGGTGAAAATATTTCATTGTAATCATGTTTGGGTCTTTGCTTGTATCCCTTCACCACTAGCCTTGCCTTATGCCTTTCTATCTTGCTTTCAGGAGTAGTTTTTGTCTTATATACCCACTTAACTCCTATGACCTCTTTTCCTTTTGGTAAGTCAACTAACTCCCATGTGTCATTTCTTTTTATGGCATGCATCTTTTCATCCATTACCTCACATCAATTTTTGTTCTTGACTTCTTCTTCAAAGTAGATTTGATCAACTGATAGAAAGAATGCATAATTCATAGTTTGATTTTGTTTCTGTTCATACCTTGACTGCTCATAGACTTCTTGAAATCTTTTTATCTTTACTTGTCATTGGCTTGAGTTCGAGGAGGATGATGTTGACTCTTGAACAACTCCTTGGCCTCCTTGATGGTTGTTGCTACTAGATAAATTAGCCCTAAGTGTAATAGGGGTCCAAGTTGGTGCATTGGTGGATGTGCCACCTACAGTTTTAGATTTAATAAAGGGTCCACTTACCCTTGTTTATTCATACTCTTCTTCTTATCTCTCTTCCCAACCTTCATGCTCAATGAATTTAACATCTTGACTAATTATGAGCTCTTTGGTGAAGGGATTATATAGTCGGTATGCCTTTCATTAGTCACTATACCTTATGAATATACGCTTCTCACCTTTATCATCCAATTTCATTCTTCTTTGTTTGGGCATGTGTGCATATGCTACACAACCAAACACTCTAAGATGTTCTACACTTGACTTCCAATTGCTCCATACTTATTGATGGATCATGTGTCTTACGCTCTTTGTTGGATATATATTCAATAAGTAAATGGCTATTACTACAACCGTAACCCAAAAATCATTAGGCAAACCTTTTGTTTTTAGCATGCTCCTTGCCATCTTTTGGATGGTCTTTTTTTCCTCTCAGCCACACTATTTTACTGTGGTGTATACCTAGCTGTAAATTATTTCTTTATGCCATGATCCTTGTAAAAATTTATGAATTTATTGGAGATATACTCTCCCTCTCTATCCATCCTCAAAATCTTGATGCAATGACCACTTTTTTCTTCACCATGGCTTTGAAATGCTTGAATGTCTCAAATGCTTCTAATTTATTCTTTAAAAAGTACACCCATATCTTCTGGCTATAGTCATCTATGAATGTCATGAAATAGACATTCTTGGATAGAGATGGGGTCTTCATTAAACCACACAAGTCTGAATGGATTAGCTCTAATGAAGCTCTAACTCTCTATGCCTTACCCATGGGAAATGCACTCCTATATTTCTTCCTCAATATGCATCCTTCACATACCTTGTTTGGCTATTCTATAAGGGGAAGTCCCTTCACCATGTGTTTCTTGTGAAGAAGGTTCAGCCCTCGAAAGCTTAAATTCCCATACCTAAGATGTCAAAGAGTAGGTTCATCTAACATCATTATTTTGAATGCTGCTGCGAGCTCACTTTGCATTTTTAATGGAAACATCTGATTGCTTGTCATCTTGACTGCTACTGGCTTCCTATGAAACCACTCCTATCAAAGATGATGCACTCATCATTCTCAAATCTGAGCTTGTACCTCTTTTGCACAAGTTGCCCTATATTGATAAGGTTATGTTTCAACCTAGGTATATAGTAAACATCATGAATTTTTATTTTGTCACCTTGCTTGGTGTAGATTAAAATGCTACCCTTGCCTATGATAGGAACCTTATCATTTTTTCCCCTCTTCACCTCTAATTTTGTTATCTCATGTATGTGGCTGAACATCTCTTTGTTCCCACTCATATGGTTGTTGTGACCACTATCCAAGTACCATGTCTCCTTGCCACTATGTTTGGTAATGTTGTGTGTTATAAACAAGCTTCCTCCTTTCTCATTCTTATTTAGTTCAGCCTCTTGTGTATGAGTGAAATTAAAATTCTGCCTATTCATGTCATACTCCTTCTTTCTACACTCATTAGCATAATGTCTATACCTTATGCAATAATAACATTGGATATTAGACTTATCATACCTTTGTGTAGATCCACCTCTAGAAGTGTTGCTGCTCCTTCCTCTTCCTCTTCCATGTTGTTCTTGATGGCCAATCTTCCACCTTCTTGATTGATGCAAGTTATTTTTCCTCTATTGTTTGATCTTCTCCCCCTTCCTTTCACATTGACATTGGTCTTGAATGTTTGCTCATGGGAGGAGGTGGTTGACCTATTCAACTTTTATTCATGGGTTTGCAAAGAACCCATTAACTCATCAACTTCCATTTATCTCAAATCCTTTGACTCTTCTATAGTAACCACTATAGGGTTAAATCTAACTGGAAGGCTCCTCAATACCTTCACAATGATCGTATGGTCTTTAAGGGTATCACCACATGTCTTAATTTGATTGACAATGTTCATAGTCCTTATGAAGAATTCATTCATTGACTCATTATCCTTCATTTATATGGTCTCAAAGTCTCTTTTTAAGAGTTGCAACTTGACAAGCTTCACCTTATCACTCTCTTAATATGCATTTTTTAAGATATCCCATGTTTTTTTGGAATAGATAGCTACTGATTCTTAGGAAAGATTGAGTCAATCAAAGCCATTTGTATGTAGCTCAATTCTTTGGTATCTTTCCTCCTATTCTCCTTTAACACATCCTTTTATGATTGAGTTAAGGCATTGAAGGCTTCCATGTCTGCAACCTCACTGTACCCAGCTTCACCAACTCCCATAGCTTTAGAGAGTTTAATATTGTCTTCATTTTAATGTTCCACACATCATAGTTTTTATATCAAACATAGGGGGATACTAATAAGACCCTAAACTTCCTACTACCATGTTTGAATGTACTCACAACCTACTTACCCTTCACTAATAGATTTGATACAAGTTATTGGAAAAAACTACAACACTATTACCTGTGTAGGCGAGAGAGAATAACAAAAATCTACAGGCCTAGGTTGGTAGCAAAGAGATAACACAAAATAGAAATAGAATAGGGGAGAAAATGAAGAAATAACCATTAAATATTGCATATATTAAATTATGAAAAATCTCTTTCTACATAAACTAGTTCATATAGCTATTATTGTAAAAATTAAGTTCTTAATTTTTTTTTAATAACTTCCTTAACTGCTGCTTTGTTTTTCCCTTGTTCTATTTTATGTTATTATCCTTAGCTATATATTACTACTACACTTAAATTCTCATGTTCTTCTCACAAGGTGATTCTCTCTCTTTCTTTCCTTACTACAGATTGCTCTATTTTTCCTTTTTTTAAGCTGCTTCTCTTCTACAAGTTGTTGCTGCATTGAATACCATCTACTTCAATATATTTTTATTTTTTCTTGTCTTCTACTGACTGTTATCTCACCTACTTCATAGCTTTTTCCCCCCAAAACAAAATGGGCTCCAAAAATGAAATTTGAAAGGGGGTGTATTAAAATGTTGTTGGTGGCCTGTCATTTGTTGGGAGTTAGGTAAGGGTCAAAATATTATTTTAACAATCATCATATTAGGTTTCGATCTCAACCAATATATGTAGTACATGCTGGTCAGAGAACATTGAACCAAATCTTGGGCTATCCTTGGATAAAATTTTATACCTTTCTGACATGCATAATAGCTACCTAACCACTCTCTAGTGAACCAGTAAGAAGGACCACTTTTATGGCTCAGTAAAAAGTCTTTCTTTTCCATAGATGGATTCATTTCTAAAATGAACCTTCTAGGTGTTAGGTCCACTGAACTCTTTCATGAAATTATTTTTAGTAATTTCTAAAGCTTCATCATAGGCATAAGTGTATCCATTGGATGTTTGAAACTCTCCCACACAATCTCAGATGTTTTTTCTCCCCCTAACATAGAAAAATTACCAGTGTCAAAAATCATAGCCCTAGATACTGCTTTAACTTGATGATTCTCATTGGTGGACCAAATTTATCTTCCTTGTGAGTTAGACAAAGTGAGGTAGCCATCAATGGATAGCTTCAAAATGATATGCATGTCTTTGATTGGAGTCTCTCTGTTTGCAACCCAAACGAATATCTTCTCAAAGAATTGGGTGTACCAAATGTCAATATACCAGTTATTGGTTTCCTTGGGACTAAAAGTTCCCAATTCAAAGGTGTCATTCTTTGAAATTATAGTTTGATTCATTGTGAAGGAAGCCCCCAAAATAAGAATATATTCACTAACAACTCCTAAGGATTTGCAATTACAAAGCAAAATAAGGATGCCTAGAACTAAAAATAAGTAGTTTAAAGATAATTTATTGTTGTGGGACATTTTCATATTATTCTAGTTTTTAATAAGTGCAAGAAATATTTATAGTTTCAGTAGTTATAATGTGATTGTAAATAGAGTAGAATATAGGAGTAAAGAAAAGATGGTGCACACTGCATACAATTTGCCCTAATTGATTTAAAATATTGACTATCCTGTGTGAAGACAAATTATCAAATTACTATTAGACAACAAATTAGGATGCTAGGTAATGAGACATGCTTCTCTGAGCAATATATTCTAGTAAAAAAATGACAAACACTAGGAATATTAGCTACCAACTATATTGAAATCATGGGTAGAAACTATTGTAACCAACACATCCCAAAAATAACATTTACAAAACTTTAAGCATGTTGTAGCCATATTCTTATAACCTAAATATGACATGGAAAAGCTAAGGACTCATGTATAAATAAATTGGATTTAATTTTTTAATGAATTGATGATGTTCGATAAGGTTATCTTAAGAATAAAAGAAATATTTAGTGGATATGTTTTAATCATTATGTATTCTTATTTTATATTGCATGTGTCATTAAATTAATGTGTACATTTTATTTATTTATTTTGAAAATATGATTATGATGTGTTTAATCATTGTATAAAATTTAAGAGATATAGAGATAAGATAAATGCCAAACTCAGATCTTGTCTCCCTTATGGATAGGGGTTTTTGCTTCATGGGGTTGGAAGACATAGCTGGTTTAAAACCAAAGTCAAAATATTTCATTAAAGTGGCCTCCAAACTAATGCCAAGATCTATACCTAAGGCTCTCAACCCTATTCCATCCACAATATTGGTGATCTTTGATGAGAAGGAGATTAAAGAAGTGATTTCCCATGAAGAATTCTTTGCATCCAATGGCATCACATGCAAATTTGCAAATCTCTAGCCAAAACTCTAAGACCTCCATACATGGATCTCAAAAAACTAGAAACCACTCTTGAAACGTAGGCTCAAGATTTATCCTAATGCAAAGAGATTTTATATTATTATTTTTGATAGTAGTGAGGACAAGGAATTGATCCAAAATTAATTCCGAAGTTTGAATCTCCACCCTTTAATCATGAAACATTGGCCCCCTTCCTTAAACCCCTTACTGAACCTATGAGTGAAAGACCTATTTAGAATCACCTGCCATACCTTCCTCTCTAGTTTTGGAGTGAGCATAGCTTTAAATATAGAGGCAATTACCTAGGAAAGTTTTTGAAAGCACACTCAAACATTACTTTTTTTACCCATACCACCTTTGAAAGAATATTGGTTAATGTTGACACCTCAAAGGATCCACCTGAAAAAGTTATCCTACATGTAGGTGAACGTTCATGGTACCAACCCCTCGACTATGAAGGATTATTATTCTATTTTTGTATTTATTTCAACATAGGGTGTTTGACTAAAGACTACAGTAATCATAGAAAAAAGAAGGAAACTTCTTGGTAGTTAGACTTCTGCATTTCACACCTCACTATGAATGTTAATGGATCCATGAGTGATGATTCAAATTTATCTATATATGAGATTAAGTCTCCTACTCTAAATGATAATAATGTCAAATTGCCTAATACAAAGGGGGATTCTAAGGTAGACCCACCAAATCCAGATGTGAGGGAGCTAGTCTTGGTATTAGAAAGCCCTGTTCTAACTATCCCTAAGGGTGTTAATATACTTTTTGAAACACCAAGGGCATAACCATTGGCTATGGTTTTAGTGAAAGACAGATCTCATCCCTTTGAATCTTTTTAAATATTAATTCCATCATGACCCTTCATTGGACCACACAAGTATGAATGGACCAGCTCTAATGGAGCTCTAACTCTCCAAGCCTTACCCATGAGAAATGCACTCCTATGTTGCTTCCCTAATATGCATCCTTAACATACCTTATTTTGCTATTCTATAAGAGGTAGTCCCTTTACCAAGTGTTTTTTATGAAGAATATTCAACCCTTCAAATCTTAAATTTCCATACCTAAGATGCCAAAGAGTAGGCTCATCTATCATCACTATTTTAAACACCACTGCGAGCTCACTTTGCATTCTCAATAGAAACATTCGATTGCTTGTCATCTTGACTACTGCTATATTTTTATTACAGCACTCCTATAACAAATGATACACTCACCATTCTCAAATATGACCTTATACCCCTTTTGCACAAGCTACCCAATGCTGATAAGGTTATGTTTCAACCAGGGTACATAGTAAACATCATGGATTTGCTTTTTGTCACCTTGATTGGTGTAGATTGAAATGCTGCCCTTTCCCATGATAGGAACCTTATCATTATTTCCCATCTTCACCTCTGATTTTATTATTTCATCTATGTGTCTAACTTGATGGGGAATCCAAGAACAAACACGCTTTGTCCTGATCCCACTTGTTAGGATCTTGCTCCTCAGATAGAGCACAATATGATTACCAAATATAAGCAATTAAACATGCGAAAATAACCAGAAACACAAGTAACTAGAATTCACCAATAGCACAGAATATGAGAGACAATACACTATCTTGTATTAACACTTTATAGAAAAGAATACAATAAAGAGCTGCCACACTCTTCCACCTTACAGAGGCTTCCCACACCTCAAGTGTATAGTAATTCTTCTTCAACACTCTCCTACCAAAATGGTCCCAACAACCAACTCACACACAGAATTGGTGTTCACCTCTCCAACTAGTTAGTAATAACCCTGCCAATTCACCAAGCACTCTATAGTACTTCAAGTTGATCTCCCATGAACCTGCAACCTATAATTCAACAGACCATACTCACACATGTAGATCTCCTATGAGCTTGCAACAACCTGCAACTCAATGATCTTATAATTGAAGGATCTTCCTTGCCTCCCTTATCAACTCATTAGTGGAACTAGGAGAAACACACACTTAGTTCTCTTCATTAGCACACTTTACAATACATGCCAATGGGTCTATAAATAGATCCCAGACTTGAACAAGAACTTAGACTCTTAATTTAGACAATTATCCACACAGCTCAAGACTCTAACTGGCCTTTACATGCAAACACTTCATTCACTTAACTAACTATCCGTGCAACGAACTGTTCTGGAACACACAGGCGACCGACGTCGGTCCCTACTTGCCTGGTTCTACTGACGTCAGCCGACTTCTTGCCGTCGCTGGTGGCCTTCTACACTGGTCATGACCGACGTCGATCATACTGCTGATGCCGGTGCTTATCAAACTTCAGCAACCTTCAATTATCGTCTGTAAAGTTGAAGCTTTTAGCTCCACAACCTTAACAATCTCCCACTTGGAGATAAACAGCTGCAACCTATACCTGTACCTATACTTAGTCTAGTTTGTTCCCTTGGCTTTGTATCCCTCCTCAAGATCTCTCTTGAAGACCAACCACCACAAATCCCGTGGTGCAACTCTATCATCCAAATCACCTGCCACATCCACATCTACAAACCATGTAGAAAATAAATTTGAACCTGCATAGCATGTGCACCTGCTGCTGGTCCCTCTAAGAATCCATTGAAATGCCCTTTAGTACTTCTCTCTCGGATTTGCTCCTAACTTGTGACAACTCCCACTGCTTGGGAAAACTCAGGTCTAGTACATACCATGCACTTAACCTCATTATGTGAATCAAGACCCTGTTCTGTGAACTATCCAACCATCGGCGTGCTAACCAGTCTCACACAATCATCCTGAAACAAAGTCAACATATGACCTTCCATGTCTCTAGAACACACTCATGCCAAAGAATCTTGCTACTCCTAGATTCTCCATGACACCCCTCTGAACTAGCTTTACCTTTAGTTCAGTAATACCCTGTATATGTAACCCTGCAACAAGTACATCATACAGTAATAAGATAATGTAGCTAATATTATCCAACCTGGTAAAGAGAAACACAATGATCAAACCTCCATTGCCATGTAGCTTATACAAGACCATATACCCTGATCTTCTATCTCACGTATCCATTTCCGCTCTTCTTCATCCTGAACATCCATTCGTCTCTCAGTGCTTACTTCCAGTTGGCAACTCTACCCAAAACACCTATTTGGTTCTCCTCCAAGGAATCACATCCTCCATCCATGCCAAGCTCCCACTGTTTCCTAGATCTACCTATTCTGCTTCTTCAATAACTTCCTGGTTCTATACCATAAGTGAGCAACAAGGAGTGTAAAGAAGGGAAATGATGAATTTAAGAACTTACTTACGCCTTCAGTCCTCCATATGGGCACTTGAGACTTCCTGACAGCTTGCTGTCCACCCGAAATTTGTCTCAGTAACCGATGCCGGTCACATCTCAGTCTGCACCTGACCGATGTCGGTTCCCTACGATTGCCTCCTTGCTGACATCAATTTTCCCTGGCTGACATCGGTAGTTATCTGCCCTGAGTCACCGATGTCGGGCTGCACATAGTCGACGTCGGTCCCTGTCTGGACGTCGAAGCCAATTTTCCTGCCGACATCGGTCTCTGTGTTTTTCTAGTGAGAACTGACTTTTTCCCACGAGCTCTTTTTGGATCAAATTCTTGGCCAAATCACCCTTGCTCTGCTCAAAATTCTTCTGCCCCTTGTGCTAAACTCTGTCTGTCACCTTCTCCTTGAAAACCAAGGCTTTCCTGTTCTTGTCACTAACATCATATTCCTCAAGAAACGTCACCTTCTTCTTCTGCATAAAGAAATCACAATCCATGCCTTCCAAATCTGAAAGCATACCCTTTGACTCAAGAACATGCATTTCCTTCTTATCTATGTGACCAAGCCTATTAAGCCACATCTCTGAATCTACAGCTGAAGTAGATAACCCAGAAAGAGAATTAGTAATACAAGTAGATAGATAAAGCGTACCTACTTTCTTACCTCTAGCTACAACAAGTGCACTCTTGGTAACCTTCCAAGAGTTCACTGTGAGATTTACTGTGCAACCCTCATCACCTAAACTTCTAACAAAAATCAAATTCCGCTCTAGAACTTGGACATGCATGACCTCCTTTAACACCCATGTGTTACATGTCTGCAATTTCAGCTTCACTTTTCCTTTGCCAACCATCTGACAAGGCTTACCATCCCCTACACAAATTTCTCCAAAGTCTCCCTGGACATACTCATGAAAAAATTCCCTATGTGGGGATGCATGAAAAGAGGCACCAGAATCTAAAACCCAAGATTCTACTTTATCCAAAGAACATACCAGAGCATCCCGTGTAACGTAATCTGCAACATCTGCTTCTTCATGTCCTTCATGCTGATCTTCACCCGATCTGCAATCTCTCTTTAAGTGCCCTTGCTTTCCACATTTCTAGCAGGTTATTCTACCATACTTGGACTTGGATCTCCTACCTATCTTGGACCTTGATCTCCCACACTCTATCTTCTCTCTTTGCCTTCCTCTGCCTTCAACACTCAAAGCATTCCCTGATGATTCCCCTGTGCTTTTCCTACGTATCTCTTCATTCAAGATCACACTCACAACATCATCCACTTTTAAGACTTTTGAAGTAGACACAGTATTAGAAACTGCCATTACCAAACCTTCCCAACTTTCAGGTAATGAACACAAGATTAAGAGAGCTCTAATTTCATCATCAAAAATAATATTGACTGAACTTAACTGGTTTACCAAACCATGGAAATCACTAAGATGGCTATGAACAGATCCACCTTCCAACATTTGCAAATTAAATAAATGCTTCATAAGAAATACCTTATTAAAAGCCGAGGGTTTTTCATATAAATTTGCCAAAGATTCCATCAACTCCACCGTTGTCTTACACTGTGATAAACTAGAAATCACAGATGATGCAAGACTCAATCTTATAGATCCTAGAGCCTTCCAATCAAGAACTTCCTATTCTTCATCCTTCATATCCTGAGGTTTGCAATCAACCCCACCCAATGGTAAGTACAAATCTTTTTGATACAGATAATCCTCAATCTGCATCCTTCATAATTGGTAGTTCTTTCCATTAAACTTCTCTATTCATAGCTTACTGTCTTCTGCCATTGCTCAACTCCCACTCAAACAGAAACCCTGTGAGTAACCTGTAATCAAAACACACTAACCAGATCTAATCCAATCTGTTAGTATCCCAACCAAAAGCTCTGATACCACTTGATGGGGAATCCAAGAACAAACATGCTTTATCTTGATCCCACTTGTTAAGATCTTGCTCCTCAAATAGAGAACAATATGATTACCAAATATAAGCAATTAAACATGCAGAAATAACCAAAAACACAAGTAACTAGAATTCACCAATAACACAGAATATGAGAGACAATACACTATCTTATATTAACACTTTACAAAAAAGAATACAATAAAGAGCCGCCACACTCTTCCACCTTACAGAGGCTTCCCACACCTCAAGTGTATAGTAATTCTTCTTCAACACTCTCCTACCAAAACGGTCCCAACAACCAACTCACACACAGAATTGGTGTTCACCTCTCCAACTAGTCAGTAATAACCCTGCCAATTCACCAAGCACTCTATAGTACTTCAAGTTGATCTCCCATGAACCTACAACCTACAATTCAACAGACCATACTCACACATGTAGATCTCCTATGAGCTTGCAACAACCTGCAACTCAATGATCTTACAATGGAAGGATCTTCCTTGCCTCCCTTATCAACTCATTAGTGGAACTAGGAGGAACACACACTTAGTTCTCTTCACTAGCACACTTTACAATACATGCCAATGGGTCTATAAATAGATCCCAGACTTGAACAATAACTTAGACTCTTAATTTAGACAATTATCCATGTAGATCAAGACTCTAACTAGCCTTTACATGCAAACACTTCATTCACTTAACTAACTGTCTGTGTAATGAACAGTTCTGGAACACACAGGCGACCGACGTCAGTCCCTGCTTGCCTGGTTCTGCCGATGTTAGCCGACTTCCTGCCGTTGTCGATGGCCTTTTACACTGGTCACGACCGACGTCAGTCATACTGCCGATGCCGGTGCTTATCAAACTTTAGCAACCTTCAATTCTCGTCTACAAAGTTGAAGCTTTTAGCTCCACAACTTTAACAAACATTTATTTGTTCTCACTCATGTGGTTGCTACAATGACTATCCAAATACCATGTCTCCTTGCCACTTTGTTTGGCAATGTTACATGTTATAAATAATCTTCCACCTTTCTCATTCTTATTAGGTTCAACCTCTTGTGTATGTATGAAATTTTATTTTTTCTTATTCATGTCATACTCCTTTCTACACTCACTAGCATAGTGTCCATACCTCTTAAAATAGTAGTATTGGATACTAGATTTATCATACCTTTGTGTAGATCCTCCTCTTGAAGTGTTGTTGCTCCTTCCTCTTCCTCTTCCATTGGAATCTTGATGGCTATGTCTTTCAACTTCTTGACTATTGCAAGTTCTTACTCTTCCTCTATTTTTTAATCCTATCCCTCTTTCTTTTTACATTAACAATGGTCTTGAATGCTTGCTCATGGGAAGAGGTGGCTAACCTTTTCAATTTTTGTTCATGGGTTTGCAAAGAACCCATTAACTCATCCACTATATTTTGTCTCAAATCCTTTGACTCTTCTATAACAACCACTAGAGGGTCAAATCTAATTGAAAGGCTTCTCAACACCTTTTCAATAATCCTATAATCTTCAAGGTTGTCACCACATGTCTTTATTTGATTTACTATGTTCATAGTCCTTGTGAATAAGTCATTGATTGATTCATTCTCTTTCATTTGTAAGGTCTCAAAATCCCTCCTTAAGAGTTGTAACTTGACAAGCTTTACCTTGTCACTCCCTTGATATGAATTTTCCAAGATGTCTCATTCTTTCTTAAAAGGGATAGATGCATTTATCTTAGGAAAAGTTGCATTAGCCAATGCCATTTGTATATAACTGAGTGATTTGGCATGTTTCCTTATATTCTCCTTCAGTGCATTCATGTGTGCTTGGGTCAAAGAATTAAAGATATTCATGTATGTAACTTCATTATACCCAAATTTAACCAACTCCCATAGCTCTTGAGAGTTTTATATTATTTTTATCTTGATGATCATAGTTTTTCCCATCAAGCATAGGAGGTTGCTACCATGACCTTGAAGTTTATGTTTCCATGTCTAAGTGGACTCTTCATATAGGTGCCCTTTACCAATTGGCTCCGATACCAGTTGTTGAAAAAAAATTTATAGCTCTAATGGCTACTATTAGGAGAGAAGACAAAATAAATGTGTGCATGCTGAATAGGGTAGCAAGCAAGCAACACAATAAAAATATAAAATACTGAAACAGGGTAGGTAGAGTATGAATAAAAAATACAATATATATATATATATATATATATATATATATATATATATATATATATATATATATATATATATATTACAAGATTCTATTAACAACTACAGCTGTATACTAATGTCTCACAAAAAATCTCTAATCTTTCTTAGCTTTCTTCAGGCTGCTGTCAGCAAACATATTTTCTTGTCTTATCTACTCTACCTCCTTCTCTTCTAGACCCACTGTAGGCTATTTTTGTTGTAATCTCCAAACTGATGTACTATTTTGTTCCCCTATTCTATTATATCATAGTCTATTGCTCTGATGTTCTCTTTTCTCTTTTGTTGTTACTACTAAATTTTTTGCTCTTCTATTGCATTGAATTAATCCCTTTTACTGCTCATATTCCACTATTTTTTTCTTCTATTAGTTGTTGTGTACAACTATCTCACCTACCCTAATGTTTCACCCCCAAAGTGTAAATGGGCTCCAGATTTCAAATTTGAATGGGCTACATTAAATATCTATAGCTGTCAAAATTCATAGCTAGCTAGGCAAGTAGGTGAGAAGTCAAAAATAATATTTTAACACATAATTTAAACTAGATAAGGTCTCATGATGAGACTCTTGAAGATCAGAAGATTATGGAAAATATCTTGAGAAATTTACCTACAATGTTTGACTATGTTGAAGTAATGATTGAAGAATCCAAGTATATGACCCATTTGTGAGTTGATGATTTGATGGGATCATTATTATCCTATGAACAAAGACTAAACATATCAGGAGGATCTTCTCTTGAGAATGCATTCAAATCCCAAGTCACTACTATCATAACGAGAGGAAGGTATAACTACAATAGAGGAAGAGGTAAAAATACATGTAGATGAGAAAGAGAAATTACATTTCATGATGATCACAGACCAAGCACAAGTGTGCCTTCCTTATCCAAAAATATAATAGGTAGAGGAAGAAGCAATGCCCTTTTACAAAATAATCCTTACACAAAACAATATGACTAATCTATTGTTTAGTGCCAATATTGTAAATTTTTTGGCCACTCTACAAATGAATGTTTATAAATTAAATTTGACATAAACAAATAAAAGATCAATTTTACTAAAAATAACCAGTCTACTATTCATAGAAAGACTCAATAATGATCACATGCAGTGTAGGACAACAAAGTAAAAAAGATGCATTGTTCTTGGATAGTGGTTATAGAAAACACATGACTAGAATCAAAGACCTATTTGTAATCATGGATGACTCTAGCAAGTTAGAAGTGAAACTTGGTAATGAAAGTAGAGTCTCAGTTATGGGAAAAGCCACAATTGTCAGAAAAATTTAAGAAGGATAAAATAAGTATATTCGTGATGTATATTATGTCCCTGGTTTGCAACATTACCTATTGAGCATAGGTTAGTTACTACATAATAATTATAAAGTATATTTTTATCATGGTGAATTTGTCATTATGGACAAATATCCAAGTGACAAACCTGTTACAAAAGTTAGCATGACAAGAAACAAAATGTTTCCTTTAATAGTTCATAGTCTATCACCCTGGATCTGAATTTTTGAGTTTATTAACTCATGTGCCTGCTGAAGGAACCTTTAAGGTGTCATTAAAGATTTAATCATCATTATGGAATTTAATAATTGGTCACTTAAATTTTAATGGTTTGAAACTATTGCATCAAAAAAATTAGTGAATGGTTTTCCATTGATAGAGCAACTTAATACAGTTTATGAGATATGCATGATCATACTAGGGGAATAATATATAGAAATGTTCCCTGTAACAAAGTCCTATTGAATAAGAGCACCTCTAGAGATTATACACATAGATATTTGTAGACAAATGCAATCCCTTTAAATTGGTGGAAATTTGTATTTTCTAACTTTAATTCATGATTACAGAAGAAAAACATGGGTTTATTTTTTAGAGCATAGTTCAGAAGTCTGTAGTATATTCAAAGAATTTAAGGTGTAGGTTAAAAAGTAGTGTGAGCATTACATAAAAGTGTAGAGATTTGACCAAGGAGGAGAATACATATCCAATTAAGTTTTGAATTTCCTCAATGCCAATAGAATAAAGAAGCAACTTATGACAAGACATACAACTCAACAGAATGGTCTAGTAGAAAAGAAAAGTGGAACAATCATGGAGATGGCCCAAAGTAATTTAAAGGCCTAAAATATACCAAATGAACATTTTGTTGAAGCTATAATATGTAAAATTTACATTTTGAATAGATTTCCAAAAAAGAGATGGAAGAAAAAATCTTCAAGAAGCATGGAGTGGAAAGAAACACAATGTTTCTCATTTACATTTCTTTGGTTGTGTTGAATTTTAAATTGTACCTTATGTATTGAGAAATAAATTGGATGACAGAGGTGAAAAGTGTATCTTTGTGGGTTATAGTGAGCATTCTAAATCCTATAAATTATACAATCTAATAAAAAATAAAAAGATAATAAACAGAGATGTAGACTTCACTGAAGAATAATCATGGGATGCAAGTCTTCATAAAATAAATATAGTTGCTTATGGTATTCCATATGAATATATATTAAAAGAAGATGGATCACAAAATATGACACAAGCATGAGGCCTAGTGATACCTTCTATAGTGTTGTACACTCCTATCACACCTTTTGGAATACCTATTGTGCCAAGTCCATCTACTCCATCAAGTGCTCACAATGATGATTCATCAGATCCCATTCTAATATCATTAAGGTTTCATTTTAGAGACACTTCAAAAAAGACAAAAGTTTGAAGGATATTTATAATGAATCTTAATTAACTAAAAATGTGATCCAGGTGGATCCATGTACCATTATGTTGTTTTAAAAAAAGTCTTAAAATTCTATTAAAATTATTTTCACATTTTAGTACTCGTCGATAACTTTTTAGCACTTTTTGCGGTTTGAAAAACATAGTCTCGATGCTCAAGATATGGCTAGTTGAAGAAATCTTGTGACAGGGGGTGTCGAAAGTGACGTGGCACCATTGAAAATATAACAAGTGGACCAATAGCCACTTGACACATGGAAAAATAATTTGGTGCAAAAAAAATGTTGGTTTGTTATTTTTTATTTGAAATTTTCAAACTTTGAAATAAGGCACCAAAGAAAGTGCCACATCACCCATCCCATCAACCAAGCATGTACCAAGTCAAATCAGCAGCCTAAGTGGGTGCCTTTGTCTTAGGCATTTGAAGAGGGGTCAAAAATTTCTATTTAAGTCATTGGAAATAGAATTCCTAGCAAATGTGGGACTAAACCAAGTCCCAAGGTGCCAAAAAAAGAGGGAATCATTTCAAATTCCATGATGAGTGCGCCCTTCCTCATGCCAAGGCACCTAGAAAGGTGGGAGGAGGTTTTGAACTCCTGACCTGTCCTATAAAATATTAATGCCTTGCCCACTTCAGTCATGGGGGTCAAAGTGTTATAAAAGGGACTAATTTATACTTGAACAGACACGAAAATTAGATTGTGTAAAGAGATTTAAGAAGGTTAGAGACTTGTTATTGCTTTGTACGGCTTTGGGCCATTATTTTCAAGTCTAAGAGATATTTTTATAGGCAAAAAAATATCAAAGAAGGTGAATTGAAGAATTGTATTGATTTTGTAATCCATTTGTTGCACAAAATTAATGAGAATAGTCTTCACTTCGAATGGACTTGGAGACGTAGGCTATTGAAGCTGAATTTCATTATCAATTTGCTAGTGAATTCTTTGAATTTTCTCTTATTTTTATTTAGTTATGATCTTCATTTTATATTTGGTTTTAATTTATTTATACAAAATTAAGCAAAAAAGTGAGAAATTGAAGGATCTCTTAAACGTGAACAAGTGATTTTTGAATATACTACACTTGTATTTTCAGTTTACAGATCAAATTTTTGGCATCAGAGCGATTGTTATTTAACATTGATTGCTAGTGTATGTTGACAAGGTCTAAATCCCAAAAGGGTGAAGGAAAACTCATTGAGTATAATCTAGAGATTGGTTCAAGGTCTGCCGAAGAAGAGATGGAATCCGAACAAGCTTTCCACCAAGCCTTCATGGACATGAGAAGCACGGTTGAAGAACTATACTATGACAAACAAAGGAAATTTGAGAATGAAAAAGAAGGTGATTCACAAGAATCAAAAGGTAAAGAAACCAAAAAACCTTCTCCGTCGGATGACAGTAAAAAAATTGTGGAATCTCTCCCTTCACTAAAATTGGATATTATGTTTGAATTATCAATGTTTAATGGTGAAGTTAATGCTGAAAAGTTGAATAATTGGGTCAAGCAAATTGATGTTTATTCTAGGGCCCAAAATATTGTAGGGGATGAGTCAAAAAATCATTTGGATACTCTTCGTATGGGAGGCATAGCTCTCATCTAGTGGGAGAGTAAGTTGAAGGAAATTGAGCTTCAAAAAGGTAACTCGATTTCTACTTGGAATGAATTTATTGAAGAACTTAGAAAGCAATTCTATCCTTTAGGCTATATGCAACAAGCCATGATGGATTAGCAAAGTTTCAGACAAGGAAAATGCCAAAGTGTTCAAGATTAGACACAAGATTTTAGGAAAAAGGCTTTACTTTGAATGTTCCTCTATACACACAAGAAACATTGCTAAAATATATAGGTGGGTTGCATAGTTACATAAGACATATGATTCTTATGTTCAATCCCAATAATTTAGATGCAGTATGTGTTCAAGCCACTCATTTAGAGGCTAGAGGAAAACAATCAAAAGAATCTTTTCCTAAAGTAAAAAGTAAGTAATCTAATGTTAAGCAATCCAAAGGGGAAAGTTCATCAGGAAAGGGTAAATTGAAATCCACTTATACTATTAAAAAAGAAGAAGGAAAACCATTTTGTAATCATTGCAAGAAAAATCATGATGAATCTAAGTGTTAGAAATTACATCCTGAGTTAAGGCCTAAGAGGTATCAAAAGAAAGAAAAGAAGGCTAATGCTATGGTTCAGGACTTAGGTTCAGATTCAGGTGATGAAACTAATATTACAACTATGTGATTACATAATGATTTTTCTCTTTCAATTTTTAGCACTAATGCTGCATCTTCTAAATAGAATTTTGTGCATGTTGATAAGAAAAGAAATGAATTGTTCCACATTAGAGTTGTTTCAAAGCATACTAAGATTACCACTCTATTTGATAGTGGTTCACAAGCAAATTTAATTTTTGAAGAGGTTGTTAAGAAGCTAGGCTTACAAACCAATCCCCATCCAAAGCCTTATACACTAGGTTGGGTGTGTGACAATGCGAAGCTACAAGTCTCACAAACTTGTAGGCTAAGGTTTGCCATCACATCCAAGTTCGTAGATGAGGTTGAGTTGGATGTTGTTCTATTGGACATATGTGGGATTATTTTGGGAAGCCCATATCTTTATGATAGAAAAGCAATCTTTTATAGAGAGGAGAATAAGTACTTGCTTGTTAAGGATGGCATTGAATATATAGTTAGAGCACATCACATTAGAACAAGTCTTTCCTTGGTTATAGTAGGAAAAATGAAAAGACTAGTTAATTCAAGCAAGACTTTTTGTCTCATGTTGATTAAGTCTAAGGAAAAAGAATATTCTCAAGCTTTGGAAAAGTGTGATCCTAGACACAAGAATGAATTGGTTGAAATCATTTCTACTTATGATGATGTATTTCAGGATCCTAAGGGCTTACCCCCTAAAAGGGGAGTTTAACATGAAATTTAGCTATTGCAGGATTCTCCTCTCCCTAACATTGGCATGTACAGGTTATCGGTGGTGGAAAATGAAACATGTAATGGATCTATTGGATAGAGGTGTTATTCATCTAAGTTCATCTCCTATTGGTTCACCGATTATTTTGGTGCCAAAGAAAGATGACACTTGGCAAATGTGTGTTGATTTTCATGCCTTAAACAAAATTACTATTAAGAATCATTACCCTCTTCCTTGTATTGATGATTTGTTGGATCAATTAAAACATGCTATTTATTTCACTAAGTTAGATTTGAGAAGTGGATATCATCAAGTAAGAATTAATGAAGGTGATGTTTGGAAAATCTCCTTCAAAACAAAATAGGAATTGTTTGAATGGCTTGTTATGCCTTTCGAGTTGTGTAATGCCCTGGCTAAATTCATGAGATTTATGAATGATGTTTTTAGACAGTTCCTTGATGATTTTGTTATAGTTTACTTGGATGATATATTTATTTTCAGTAAGTCATGGGAAGAGCATGTGATCCACATTAAGAAAGTCATGGATGCATTACGAAGGGAAAAACTTTATCTAAAAATGTCAAAATGTGAATTTGGCAAGACCTCTTTAATATACTTGGGTTACATTGTAGGACATGGTAAATTGAAAATTGATCCTACAAAAGTGGCAGTCATTATTAATTGGCCTACACCCACTAACACAACTGAGGTTAGAAGTTTTCTTGGTGTAGTACAATTTTGGAGAAAGTTTATTGCTCACTTTTCATATATTGCATCACCTTTGCATTCTTTGACAAGTGTGAAATAGGTCTTTCAGTGGGGAGGCAAACATCAAAAAGCCTTCGACACTTTGAAAGAAAAGATAAGTACTACTCCAGTCTTGGCACTTCCTAATATACAACAACCATTTGAGATCGAGATGGATGCAAGTGAGTATACTATGGGAGCTATTTTAATGCAAGGTAAGAAACCAATTTATTATCATTCTGAAACCTTTACAAGTGTAGTAAGAAAATATCCAACTTACGATAAGTAATTGTATGCATTGGTTCAAAGTGTTAAAAAATGGAAACATTACTTAATGGGCAAAGAAAAAATAATACATACAGATCATCAGCCCTTACAATATCTCCAATCACAAACTAAGATACAATAGTCTAGACATTTTCATTGGATGGGTTTCTTACAACAATTTCATCTTGTGATCAAGTATAAAAAAGGAATTCAGAATAAGGTTGCAGATATGCTATCTAGGCCTCCTATGGTTGTTGCATCTATTCTTTTACAACATGGTTCTTTGTCTCATGAAAGTTATAAAGAAAAATATGTGAATGATCTTGATTTTTAGGATGTTTATAAATATTTGATGAGTAGTAAACAAGTAGAAGAATTGGACTATCATGTACACAATGATCTTTTGTATCATTTGGGTAAACTATGTATTCCTCAAAATGAGAGGGTGCCCATGATTAGAGAAGCACATACTCCTCTTATTTTTGGTCATTTTCGAGTTGCTAAAATAGTTGCACATTTGAACATGTATTCTTATTGGCCTTGTATACAATAAAATGTTGCTAAATATATTAAGGGATGTATTCTTTGTGCCACAAACAAACCTAGTAACAGGAAACTAGGACTTTACACTCCTCTGCTTGTTCCTACTTGCCCATGGGAAAGTATCTCCATGGAATTTGTGGGGGGTTTGCTAAATCTATCCACAACCACATATAAATAGTCATGAAAAGTATCACTATTTATATGTGGTTGTGGATAGATTTAGCAAAATGTGTGTTTTGATTCCTTGCACTAAGCAGATTACTGGCAAAGGCACTGCCCATTTGTTCTTTAAATATGTATGGGTTCATTTTGGTTTGCCTACTTCAATTATTTCTGATTGAGATTCTCAATTTATTGGGGAATTTTGGTCAACTTTGTGGGGACTAATGGACACTAAATTAAAAAAGAGCACTGCATTTCATCCACAAACTGATGGACAAACAGAGGTTATGAACTGTACTATGGTACATTTGCTTAGGGGTTATAGCAATAAACATCCACAGTTATGGGATGAACAATTGTGTTACATACATCATGCATATAACCGGGCACTTCATTCTTCTACTATGAAATCTCCATTTGAAGTTTGTTATGGATACTTGCCTAAATCTCCTCTATATGTTTGCTATGGATAAGATACAGCTGTTGGTGAACCAAAAGAAGCCATTCAAGCCAAGAAGTTCATTAAACAAATACAACTCATTCATCAGACTGTTCATACTCAATTGGGAAAAAGTCAAGCCAAGTACAAAGCCAGACATGACAAACATTGTATTGATCACCAATTTGTTGTAGGTGATATGGTATGGCTTCTCATTAGTAAGGAAAGACTGACAGGTGAAGGTAAAAAGTTGAAACCAATCTGGTATGGTCCTTTTCTGATAACGAAAAACATTGGCACAAATGCTTTTTGATTAGATTTACCATCTTACATGCATATTTATTCAGTTGTAAATGTGAAAAATTTGAAATTGTATGAGCCTCCAATGATAATTGATCATGATGAAAGTGTATCCATTCCTTCCATTGATTTTTCTCCTGAATATCTAATAGAATTGTAGGAAGATACTATACTTGACAGAAATATACAGACTTCTCGAAGAGGTAATATTGAATATCTTCATGTTGGTCTCAAAGGGATGCACCCAAGCAAGGCCAGATGGATGGAAGCCAGAAAGGTGAGGGAAAAATACCCTCACCTCATTACCAATTAATTTCAACTTTCAGAGGTCCAAAAGTTACCAGTGGGGAGGAATGATCCAGGTGGATCCATGTACCATTCTATTTTTTAAAAAGTCTTTAAATTCTATTCAAATCATTTTCACATTGTAGTACTCGTCGAGAGCTTTCTAGCACTTTTTGCAGTTCAAAAAATGGAGTCTCGATGCTCAAGATATGGCTAGTTGAAGATATCTTGCGATAGGGGGTGTCGAAAGTGACGTGGCACCATTGAAAACATGCCAAGTGGACCAATAGCCACTTGACACATGGAAAAATAATTTGATGCAAAAAAAATGTTGGTTTGTTATTTTTTATTTGAAAATTTAAAACTTTGAAATAAGGCGCCAAAGAAAGTGCCACATCACCCATCCCATCAACCAAGCACGTACCAAGTCAAATCAACAGCCTAAGTGGGCACCTTTGTCTTAAGCATTTGAAGAGGGGTCAAACATTTCTATTTAAGGCATTGGAAATAGAATTCCCAGCAAATGTGGGACTAAACCAAGTCCCAAGGTGCCATAAAAGGAGGGAATCACTTCAAATTCCATGTTGAGTGCGTCGTTCTTCATGCCAAGGTGCCTAGAAAGGTGGGAGGAGGTTTTGAAATCTTGCCCCATCCTCTAAAATATTAATTCCTTGACCACTTCAGCCATGGGGGTTGAAGTGTTATAAAAGGGACTAATTTATACTTGAACAGACATGAAAAATAGACTGTGTAAAGAGATTTAAGAAGGTTAGAGACTTGCTATTGCTTTGTATGGCCTTGAGCCATTATTTTCAGGTCTGAGAGATATTTTTACAAGCAAACAAAGATCATATAAGGTGAATTGAAGACTTGTATTGATTTTGGAAGCCATTTGTTGCACAAAATTAATGAGAATGGTCCTCACTTTGAACGGACCCAGAGACGTAGGCTATTGAAGCCAAACTCCGTTATCAATTTGCTGGTGAATTTTTGAATTTTCTCTAATTTTTATTTAGTTCTGATCTTCATTTTATATATAGTTTTAATTTCTTTATACAAAATTAAGCAAAAAAGCAAAAAATTGAAAGATCTCTTAAACGTGAACAAGTGATTTTTGATTATACTACACTTGTATTTTCAGTTTACAGATCAAAATGAAAGTTTATATATATATATATATATATATATATATATATATATATATAATGAGGGATTGATCCAATAAACTTTGAATATGCAATTAAAAAATGAGAATTGGATTAGTGCCATGAATGAAGAAATTGATTCAATTGAAAAGAATCAAGCATGGGATCTTGTTAACCTTCCTAAATAAAAGGATGTACTAGGATTAAAATGGGTCTAGATAGGACCAAATTCAATGTTGATGGAAATGAAGAAAAATATAAACCAACATTAGTTGCAAGGGCTTCTCACAACAAGTCATAATTGATTATAATGAAACATTTGCAATAATGGCCAAATTAGAATCTATTAGAATGATGACATTTATTGTTGCTCAAAACAACTTGAAAGTTTATCAAATGGATGTTAAATAAACATTTTGAAATGTCATATTAGAAGAAGAATTGTATGTTCAACAACCACCTAGATATGAAGTTTCATGTCAGTAAAACAAGGTTTTTATATTGAAGAAAGCCTTGTATAGACTTAAATAAACTCCCAAATCTTGTTATACCATAATTGACTCATATTCTATGAATAATGGGTTCAACCAAAGTAGCAACAAACTGAATTGGTATATCAAAAGGAATGATCAAGGATGAATTCTAATTGTATGCTTATATGTGGATGACCTCATATTCACTATAAATATGTCAATTGATTATTTTAAGACAAAAATGAAATAGAATTTGGAATGATAGATTTGGAATTAATGAAGTACTTCCTTGGTATAGAAGTTAGCCAATCTAAAAAAGACATTTGTATATGTCAATCAAAATATTGGAATTATTTTCTAAATAAATTTAACATGAAGAATGTTAATTTAGAACCAACACTAGTTGTCATGTGATTAAAAGTCAGTAAAGAAGATAATGGATCTAATGTTGATCTAACTTTATACAAAAGACTAGTTGGTAGTAAAATGTATTCATTGGCCATAAGCCCTGATATCGTGTATAACATTAGTCTTATTTTAAGATTCATGGAAAGACTAAAGGAATCCAATTAGAAAGTAGGTAAAAGATATTAAGATACATAAATGGTACAAAATATTTTGGAATTTTGTATGTGCCTTCAAAAGAGCTTAAACTAATTGGTTACATAGATAATGATTGTGCTGGAAACATTGATGATAGCAAGAGCACATCAAGATATATGTTTCATTTCAGATCATTTGCATGGGCATGGGCATCCAGTAAGCAACATATTATCACTATCTCATTCATAGAATCAAAATATGGTAGCGACATTAGTGGTGTGTCAGGTAGTCGAAGAGTTCTATCAAATTTGGTACATAACTAAATAGAAGCAACCGATATTTATTGTAATAAAAATTCAACGATAATGCTCTCTAAGAATCATATTTTTCATAAGAGAAGCAAACACATATACACTATATATCACTTCATTTGAGAGCTAGTTAGCAATGGTGAGATCCTTTGTAATTTTGTAGATTTGAAAATCAATTTGTTGATATTTTTAAAAAGCCTTTATTAAAGAATGTCTTTGAACATCTTACAGAATGTAGAGGTGTCACAGTTGTTCCCAGTAGTCTAGATTAAGGAGGAGTGCTGGAAATTGTGACTGTCCAGCTGGCAGTCCATTTCTTATCCAGCCTACCTAGACAAGCTCAACTCCACCTACCTCGTTGAAAGCAGATCACTTCTTGACAACTAAGCAATCCTGGCAGATATCTTGTGGTAGATGAATCCCAGCTAATTCCTTTTTTCTCCATTAATGCATTCAATACAATTGTATATTCTCTTCAATGTACAGTCGTGTGTCTAGGGAGTTCCATATAAGAGATAAATAGAAGTTTGTATATTTATTCGGTTAGATGAAGAACAGAGAGAGAAGTGAAGCTTGACGAATTTCTCACTCAAATTTGTCTTTGAAAAGAGTGAGAGTTACAGCTCATTTTTCATATTAATATAGAAATTATAGTTTTAAGATTTCAAAGTTTTGTCCCTGTTTTTATAACTAACTTGTTGGTTGTTAAAGGTTTATGATTGTTGCTTTTTTTAAAGCGAAAGAGGGGCCACTCAAGAACTTATGTTCTACACAAGTGACTTCTTCATTGGACATGTTTGTTCTCAATATTCATATAGGATGGGTTTAAGACTATAATGTGGAAGTTTCATCATTTGCACACGATGAGCGAAGATTCCTCTCGATTTGGAATCCTCCGCCTAATGCCCCTACCTCTGAAGGTGATAACAATTATGGCTTTCAAATATATTTATTGTCACTTGCAATTTGAATCCTAGAAGAAAAAGAAACTCGATCTCTAATTTATTCATTTTTTTCATTGTTGAAATCTCCCACTCTGGCATAGTATGAGTTCTTGTAACACTAGTAGTATCGCGATTAGTGGCTGTATTTTTTTGTTTTTATCAATAGAAGAAAATCATTACGTGGAACATAACTGTAAAACGCTGGCAACAAAAACGTAAGCAAATTAAATTCCACACTGAGTTGAAAGAGACTTACACATCTTCGACAAACTTGGATACAACCATTACAGTGGTAATGAGAATACAATGGACGTTGAGAGAAGTATTTCTAAATTGGGAATGAAATTGAATAAGACGGTCCACGTAAGAGATATGCCACCACAAATACCGAAGGGCTCCAATGCACGTATCTGAAATTCATTTCCAAATAATGCTCAATGCTCATGTCTAGCACCTCCATTCCATTGAAGGTCCGCTAAAAGCAGGTATGCATGAGTATATTTCTGCTACCGTGTCATTCCTGCCCAAAGACTGAGTTGCACTTCGCGCGGCCAGAGACTGGACGGTAATAAATATGGCCCTTAAGTGGTGCCCGGACTTCTTAATGTTTTATTAAGACAGTTGTGGTACATTGGGACACTCAACAAGTTCAATGAGTATCTGTTAGGTATTAGAATGTTTTATGTATGGTCACTAGGTCTATACCATCATTTATTTCATCGTATCGTATGTCCAGTGAAAATTTTGTTCCGTCATGTTCTAAAATAAGGGTGCTTAAGAAAATTAATTGAAGAACAATAAACAATGTACTTACTATTATCCCTTTAAAACTAATAGAGTCATTATAAATATTTTAGATTTCAATCTTATAACACAACTTATTGATAGTTGACATTGGCTCTATCTAAAATTTATATATTGAAATGGAATTTAGTAGAAAATTGAATTTAGGACATCCATTTATAATAAATAATTTAAATTGTATTTAAATTTGTTGATGAAATGTTCAATGGCTAGTTTAGTAGAATATTGTCAATTGATTCTTAAGTATTAGAGGCAGGCTTTTAAATTAATTATTCCATTTAATATATTTAAGTACTTAACAAAAATTCTGGTCTCAAAAGGCCATAAATGTCAATTTTTTTTTTACCTACAAAGCTCTAGTATAGAAATCAATTAAATATTTGTGTGGCCAGCCAACACAAGAACCAGTTAACTAATGTTGTAACTCCACTACCTATGCCTCTCACATTAGCAGGGAGAATCTAATAGCCCAACAAAATGTTTTTAAAATATTTAATTAAAATTAAATTAAAATACGTAATGATTTTAAATTAATTTGGGTCTAATATGTCATAAATTTATCACATTAATCAATTTATTAACTATGCCATAATATGTGGCAATATTATAACACCCATAGTTGTAAAGATAACAAAAATCTGCCACCAAAGTCATATTTAGAGATCATTCAATATAAAAAATTTATCTAGATAAGATGACTAAATTTTTTATTTTTATTTTTTTGCTTGAGCTAGAATGACTTATTACTCTGCTCTATATCATCACTTAAAATTAAAGTGAAAGTGAAAATATGTATGTATGTATGTATCACATTTGTTTATAAAAATAAATTGTGACTATATTTTAAATATATAATAATTATTATAAAAATTCTATGATATCATGGAGTGAAAGTATTTTGCAGTGTCACTCATTTTGCTTGTGTACAGGGTATGCAAAAGGCAACTAGTTTTATTCAACGGAGCTAATGATTAGGGGATTATATCAAAGAGCTCGGTATTGAATCATAAATGTTTAACTATCTGAATTGAAGCACTCAAAACTGAAATTTTAATCCTACAAACTTCTAATCATATCCCAATTTATAATAGAAAATTTTGTCCTGCCATTACATCTGTGGAATAGAAAAGTAAGTTTGATACACCTGACCCTTTTACCTATGCTAGCAATCTTTCTTGGCTTCTAGTGAATTTAGTAAACCAAGTGTGCTTGCTCACAGTGATAAGAATAA
>JARHVA010007035.1:602500-680000 GCA_037957365.1 Torreya grandis
CAAGTAATGGTCAATATTCAACCCCCTAGGTAATAACATTGGTATACCTACATTAGGGCGAACTTAGCTAGCACAACCAACAATTATAATTCAACAACCTCCAGTGACATCTACACCTATTATGGCTAGTTACTCAACTCTAGATGTATAATACCTTATGCATGAGGTTCATTCTCTATTGTCTAAGGTGTTATATTTTGAGTAGGGAGCCTCTAGGACATCACATTCCTTAAATTATAATGTTATCTTATATACATCTTAGGCACATCACATAGAGGCAACTCATTTTCCATCCAAATTAATGGAGCCTAAACTTACATTGTATGATGGTAAGGGTGACCTAGAGCATTTCATGTAGCATGTTTGGACTGTGTCTAATGATTGGCTCCTTACTAATTTATTTCCACATAATTTAAAGTATTATGCATTATTTTGGTTTTATGATCTACCAAATTAGTGTATCACCACATTCGATCCTTTGGCAAACATTTTTTTAGGACACTTCTCTATAAACATTTGTGACAATATCTCATATGCTCAAGTTGCATAGTTGAAACAAAAATCAAATTTGATTATTTCAAATTATGTCTTTTAGTATAAGACTATATTAGCTAAAGAGCTTTAGAATATTTTCAAATATATTCTTGTACCAACATTACATGAACTTATTATTGGCCAACATTCTTCCCTAGGTTTACACCTTTCAAATTTGGCCAAGTCCAGTACTTAGGTTTTCTTCAGAAGAAATGTTCTTTGGTAAAGCTTGTAAAAATAATAAGTGTTATTTATTTAGGAAAGTCCATTTTGGCCTTTGTTCTAAGCCTTTGCCTAATTCTTTCAGGTTTTTAATTTGAAGCATTTTATCGAATTCTTTTTGACTTTTTATTTGAGGCTTTTCCTTGAGAGTGTTTCTTTGGGTTTTCTTCCAGCCAAGTGATGAATTCTTTTGGATAATTTGTCTACAAATTTTTTTTGAAGGACTATTTCAAATTCTCAAAAGGAATCTTTCAAGCCAAAAGGGAACCTTATAATTTTTTCGAAGGGCACTTTCATTTTTCCAAAGGGAAATTTCACTTTTTCAAAGGGTATCTTTTATCGAGAAAAGTTCCACTTCAACTTTTTTGAAAGTATCATTTCAACTCCTACAAAGGGTAATTTTAAAGAAAAGTGGATCCTTGAAAAAAGTCTGAAAGGGACATTTCACTTTTTTGAAGGGTACATTTCAAAATTTTGAAGGGCTCTTTTACAAAAAAAGGGACCAAATAGAAATTTTAAAAGGACCCTTACAACTCTTTCAAAGGGTACTTTTCAACAAGCTTGAAGGACCATTTCCAAAAGTCACATGAAGAGATGAGGAGAAGTGACTAAATAAGAATTCCTTTGAAATTTTTGTCTGAAGGAAATAACTCTAAAATAAATCTTTCAAAATTTTTATTTGAAGGATATAAATAGGAAAAATTCCTTCAGACTTTTTATCTAAAGGAAATGAACAAGCAAGAAGACCGAAGACACAAATTCTTTCAAAAAAATTATCTCATGAATTTTTGAGAGAAAATTATCCACAAGAAAGGACCATTTCCAAATGTCCAAAGAAAACACCTAAAAGGTGATAGCCCATAGAATGTCAATTTAAAAATACAAGAAAAATCCATTTCTATTAAAAATACTTGGTGAGAACATGAGAGTAAATAAACCAAGAAAAAGGGATAGGTTGATAGATCGAGTCATTGTTGAAGGCTGACCAAATCAAAGAACTTCTACAAGATTAACAAATATAAGTGTCCAAAGGATAAATAGCAGTTAGAAAGAGCATTTTCTAACTATTGTCATGAGTGTTAGTAGTGCAATGTGTCAGCTTCTCTGTTTCAATTTCAAACTCTCATGGATGATCTTTGATAGAAATAGTTTCTTATGCCATTCCTAAAAGTTTGATGCCACTTGTCACCATTCTCATAACTAGTTTTGGACAAGTAAGACTCTTGACATGGCATGGCTCATCTCATCCATCCATATGTAATTGATTCTTATATATGGACACATGTCCTTGTGCCTTTTCAACTTCTCCTTTCTTGCTCTTCCTTAAAGTTCTATAAATTGGGCCATTTTGACCATTGCAAAAAAACACATTTTTTTGGTATGGCAAAGCCCTGCTGAAGTGACATTGCATTTTGATTTAAAACATTGAATACAAGACCAATTCTAAGTTGTGAATATCTATCTAAGTATGTGAGTGATGTATAGCAGAGAAGAGTGATATCATTATCCTTAATCCCTTTATCCTTCATGTTTAAAGAAAGATTTTGATGCTAATAGGTCATGTGGAGTGTGTTAAATGTGTTAAAATTTTTTGTCAAGTATGCAATTGTTTTTATGGTGTGCACTCTACCCCTTAGGTCAAGTATCTTGATGATGGTTTGAAACATGTTACCTTCACATTGAAGCACTATGTTAGTATCTTTCAATGCATGGAATTAGCCTCAAAAAACATTGTTATTCAATAGAAGTGTGATAGTTAGTGGATAAATTCTTGGTGAATCACCTCTTTAGCATAGTTTTTATATTTTAAGAAAACTCTTGACTCTTTTTATGAACAAGCATTAGATTAGGTGATAGACACTCAGATAAAAATTTAGGAAGCTAGCATTTTTCAATCCTATAAACTCATCTCTCTTACAATTTCACACAAACTTGAGGGATGATTCAATGTTGCATCAAATTGAACAAATTTCATATAATGTCCTAGGGTACACAATTTAATGATAACAGTTTTGGCATGCCTAGTGGGATAGCTGGTCCTAATTGTTTTCATATCAAGGTAAATGTTTCCCTCAATAAGTTAAAGGTTACAAAATTATTCTAATCCAGCATTTGACGACTCTAAAAGGTGAGAATATATATTTTTAGTTTAGTTTTTCCATAGTATAATTTAAGGTCCTCACTAGATCATCTTCTAGTAGGCTTTTCAATCAAGTTCCTTAGCCTAAAACTCCTCTTGAATAAAAACACCCTGAACCATTCCTAACCTTTAGAGATCCTAAAAAAGAAGGTCTTGAAGAGGAAGAAGAGGAGGGTAAAGAATTAGTAGATCAAGAAGAAGAATAAATGGATAGAAGACATCCTTTCCTAGCCTTCAACACCCAAAATCTAATTAACCTTCCTGCGTATGATCCCATTCCTCCTAATGCTACCAAAATTCTCCCCAATTTCAATGGAGAGGGTCTTGTTACCCCATTTGAGCATATTAGGGACATTTCAAACTTTTTCAATTCCCAAAGTATCACCCAAGCTAACATAGCTATTATACTACTTGCCATGTCTCTAAAAGGGAAGGCACTTTGATTGGTATAGGACATTATAAGGTGGATGTATTATTAATTGGGATAGTTTTAGAGAGTTGTTGGTAAAAATAGGTTCAAAAATAAGAGTTTCCATACTTCACTAATTCACCAGCTGAATATGATAAAGAGAGGTCCTAATGAATCCATGGGAGATTTCAATGAGAGATTTCAAATAACATGACATAGGTTACCACCTATTATGAGGCCTCCTCTAAGCTTTATATTCCCCGCCTATCTTAAGGCTATTGGCACTAATGTAGCAATAATGTAGCAGTCAATGGGAGTATTTAATTTACCTGAGGGATATGAGATAGTAATTGAAGCTGAGAATAATCTGATACAGGCTAAGAAACTAACTTCAAAAGTCTCCATACCTTTGTTATCTCATAATTTATTTGAATCCCCAAGCATAGAACAATTTCCCAATACTAATGCCAAACCTAAAATTGCTCTTAGGAAGGTGTATGATGCTATACATAAGGATGAGATGATTCAATATTTGCAAGTCCAACTTAAATAAGCACAAATGTATGCAAATGCTCCACCCAATCCTCAATACTATCCTCAAAATAGTTATAGACCTCCACCCCAATACACTAACCAAGGAAGAGGACAAGGCCAACAAGGTTTCAATAGGCATCCCAACACCTATAATCTTAATTCCATTTCATCGACAAAGGCTATTGTTCCAGTCCACACCAATCTAGTTCAAAGAGAAGAGCATTTGGATCATTGGGGGTAGTCTCAAGGTCAGTTTATGCATAATGGTGGAGAAGGTAATCAATCTTTGGTAACTTAAGAAGGAGATACTCCTTATGTTACATCAGAAGAAGCAAATCTCATGCAAAGAGATGTTTAAGGAGAAGGTAACAACCAAATTAATAGTTTTATAAACTTCCAAGTAGAAGATGATTATGTGTTGAATCAAAATACATCAGTTGTAGCCAACATAAGGGATAAAAAGAGGGATTTTGGATATATTCCATTAGATTAATTTATTCCATGTAGTTCCTCTCCAAGGTCACAAAGTGTAAGTACAAATTTAGTAGATCCTACTAGTCACACTACTCAAAGTCAAAATGTGAGCAAAGTTGCCAAACCTCCAGTACAATAAGTTCAAGTCCCCTCATTGCCTTCAAGAATGAAAGATAAGGTGAATACTTCCTCTGTAAATATTATTGACTCTTTGAAGAATGCCAAAACTAACATTTCTCTTTGGGAAGTATTGCATGTATTTCTCTTTGGGAAGTATTGCATATGCCTGGTCAAAAGGAAATCCTACAAGAACAACTTAATAATATCAATGTAACTCCTCAAGTTTTAAAGTATAATGGTTTAGCCCTTACTAACACACCTAATAATGTTTTAGATCCCTCCACCAGATCTAAAAATTGCCACCTTTCTACCCCACACTCATTACGGGAGACAAATTAGTTCACAACCATGTTGTGGATAGTGGGGCCACTACTAAAGTTATGCCTAAAGTGGTTGCTGATAAATTGGGACTGAAATATGAGCCTCATAGTAAGGGTGTGTTGTAGCTTGGTGGAACTCTAGCCAAGACTGTGGGTTTAGTTAGAGTTTTTAAATTTTTCCTACATGATTGTCCAAGTTTCCCCATCCTATGAGACATTGTGGTGGTTGATCTTCTAGCTCATTTTGCTATCTGCTTGTCAAGAGACTTAACAGATAAGATTGGAGGGTGCCTTGCAGCTCATTGGTCTTTTCTATCCTTTAGAACAAGATATGGAGCTAAAGTAACTATAATAACATAACCATTGGTAAGTTTCCACATTGATCCATATATGGAGACAAGTTCAAATCAGAATTGTATGATTAGTGAGCAGGAAGAAGGTGCCATTGCTGGTGAAACATCCTTTCCCCTTGAAGGTATTTCTAACCTTTTTCTTAATGAGTATGGTACTGAAACATATGATCATGACCCCTATGCACTCATAAAATAAACTTAATTAGGAGTATATTGTATGCATGAGAAGAACACTCCTATACCATCACTCACTAATGAAGATCATGAACTTGAAGGGATATGAGAAATGTTTTTTGATGGACCTGGAAGCAAGGTAGGGGAAGGAGGTGGTGTCATGTTAGTTTCTCCTTCAAATAACTAGTATTATTCTTCATATAGATTCCATTTTAGTTGTACCTATAATGCAGCTCAATATGAAGGCTTAGTTCATGGCCTCCAATGGGCAAAGAAAAAGGGATTCAAGAGTTTGAAGGCATATGGAGATAGTGAATTGATTATACATCAAGTGAGAAACCAAGATATAGCCAAGAACCCTTTGTTTATGTCCTATAGGAATATGGTGTGGGATCTAATTGAGGACTTTGATCCTTTCAATATCCAACCTATACCAAGAGACTCAAATAAACATACTGACAGGTTGGCTGTGATAGGAGCACATTTTGATATAGTTGCTAATGTAAGTAGAGAGAATGATCAACCTCACATTAAAGTCATTGTGAGACCTTATATTCTATATAATGAAGTATCTTGGTAAGTGTTTGAGAGTGATAAGAAAATTATACACTTAATTCAAAATGAAGTAGAATTTTCCTCAAAGAATCAAAAGAAGATTCACAATCAATATGAAGAACAAGTTATCCAGGTAAAGACAAACAAGATACCATAGGGGTTGGTTACTTTGGAGAGTGTGTCCAATGAAGATGATCAAAGAAGGAATGAAAGGGTAAGGATGTCTACAAAGGAAGAGAACTATGAAAGATTCTTGATATTTAAGGACAAACTTCTAAGAATTGGTAAGATATGTTATCTTTCTAAAAGACAAGCCTTCATTGAATTGTGTAAATAATTTCATGATATATTTTCTTGGGAATACAAGTATTTATAATCTAGGTCTAGCTCATCACACCATTGAGTTAGAATCTAGAGCTAAACCAGTTAGGCAAAAATAGAGACCTATCAATCCCAAGTTAGAGGAACTCATGAAGAGAGAGCTTACCAAATTGATTGAGTCTAGGATTATCTTTTCGATAAAGCACTCAAATTGGGTAGCTAACCTTATAAATTTTTAAAATAAGAGTGGAAAGATCAAAATTTATGTGTAATTAAGGGATCTAAATAGATTTTCACTCAAATACCATTACCCAATACCTTCCATGGAGAATATTTTTCAAGTGGTGTCAGGTTTTCAACATTTTTCACTACTTGATGGCTATTCAAGTTATAAATAAATATTGGTGAATGAGGAGGATCAGTTCAAGACAAAATTCACCAAAAAATGGGGAAATTTTGAATATATAAATATGCCTTTTGGTTTGTCTAATGCTGGTGATACTTTCCAAAGGGCAATGGACATGGCCTTTAAAGGTTGGATCAATGAGTTTTTGCTTATGTACCTTGATGATATAAATATTTTAAAAAACTATGTTAATGACCACATGAAACATCTAAGGCAAGTCTTTGAGAAGTGTAGATATTTGGAGTTTCTCTTAATCCAAATAAATGTATTTTTTCTATTCATGAAGGCAAATTATTGGGTCACGTTGTGTCAAAGGAAGGCCTGTCTATTTATCCTAAAAATATTGAAGCCATTCTAGGCTTGTCTTTGCCTCTACATAAGAAAGGTTTAAAAAGTTTTGTAGGTAAGATCAACTTTTTAAGAAGGTTTATTCCAGGATTTGCTACTTTGGTGAAGCCTATTACGGCCATGCTTAAGAAGAACCAAGCTTTTGCTTGGACAAAGGAAGGTAAGAATAGTTTTGAAGTAATCAAACAAGTAATTGCCCAATCTCCTACTCTCTTGAACCCAAAATTTTCCAAGGATTTCATACTCTATATTTTTGCTAATCTTGACACAATCTCAGCTATGCTTATGTAAAAGAGTGATGAGGAAGTTGAACAACCCATTGCATTCTTTAGTCAAGGATTGGAAGATTATGAGGTCAAGTACACATTTTTTGAGAAGCAGGATCTAGCTATGATAAGAGGATTGAACAATTTCAGGCACATGGTTTCAAACAATAGGATACATGTCATGGTCTCTCATCCTAGCACCAAAGAGTTCCTCTTAAGCAAAGACCTCAATGAGAAGCGAGTTGGGTAGATCACAAAAGTAATGGAGTATGATGTTGATATCAATGTAACCAACTTGGTAAGAGGAAAGGGGATATGTGAACATCTATCTTTAGATCTTCAAGGTTCAATCGAAGAGGTCTTGGTCAATCAAGTTCATCCCCAACTAGATGGTCACATACTAATTCAAAGTTGGACACAAGACATCATTGGTTTCTTCCAAAATGGTATTGTCCTAATGGTTTAAACAAGTCACAAAGAAGGTATTTTAGATTGAAAACCATTCCTTATTGTCTTGTAGATGGTATTCTCTTTCAGAAGGATGTGAATGGTGTGCTACTATGGTGTGTTGACAATTAAAAGTTTAGCATATTGATGGAAAATATTCACAATGGTGTAGATGGAGGTCATTTCTCCCCAAAAAAATAGCTAAAAATATAATGAGGGCAGGGTATTATTGGCCTAACCTTTTCAAGGATTTCTACTCTTGGGTTAGGAGGTGTCCTCAATGTGCTTTCTTTGTAGGCAAACAAAAACTTGCATCCCTTCCATTGAATCTTGTCCAAGTGAACCAACATTTCATGTAATGGGGCCTTGATTTCATTGGTATGATCTAACCCTCCATCAAGTACTGGACATAAATGGGTATTGACTACTACTGACTACTTCACAAGGTGGGTTAGAAGATGCTGCATTGAAGGAGGCAAATGAAAATGCAATTTTGGAATTTTATGAAACTATCATAACAAGATTTAGGGTCCCCTATACTATAATTTATGATAATGCACTTGATTTCATGAGTTCTAAAACTTTTGAGTGGGAAAATAGGAATGGAGTTTACTTGAGTACCTCATCCAACTATTACCCTCAAAGTAATGGATTGGCTAAGTCTACTAACAAGAACCTCATGAAGATCATCAAGAGGAAATTGGAGAACAATCAAATAGCATTACACACCGAGTTGAAGACAACCTTATGGGATGATAGGATCACTCCTAAGAGATCAATTGGTAACTCTCCCTTTATGCTTTTCTATGGGAGAGAAGCTAGGTTGTCTATCTCTTAAGAGATCCCTACTCTAGGACTTTCACATCAATTGGAACTGTTGGAAAATACTCCAATGGAAGTCAGATTGACATAACTAATGCAACTATAAGAATCAAGGGACAATACACATAAGACCATGGAGCACCACCAAGTACTCCTGAAGAAATACTTTGACAAAAGAGAAAGTACAAGAGTGTTCAAAGAAGGTGACTTGGTTTTGAAATGGGATGAGGATAGAGAAAAATTAGGTAAGCATACAAAGTTTGATGCTTTGTGGAGTGGCCCTTACATCATCAACAAGTGAAAGAAAAGTAAAACCTTTCATCTGACCAAAATAAATGTAGAAGAATTGCCTATCCCTATGAAAGGGATACATATGAAGCTCTATTATTAGTCGTTATAGGTCTAACTTTTAAATAGTAACATAGGTGTGTGTTTAGTCTAGTTTTATTTCAATTTTTATTCTCCCTAAGTTTCCTAGTTGAAACATTCATGTTTCATTTGTTTTGATTTGTATTTTCCTAAGTGCTTAGTAGTGTGAGTCTTTCCCTGTGTGTGTCTTGGGTAATGTCATTATCTTGTGTTCAATCCAAGGTTTGTTCATGACAATATGAGTGCTCATTTTGCATGACTCCATGCCCAATGGAAGTATTTAGGAAACTGGTCTTAGGTATATAAGGCATGCCATGTCTAAAAATTTCCAAGAATGTTGGCTAACCTTCTTCCCTAGGTTTACACCTTTCAAATTTGGCCAAGTCCAGTACTTAGATTTTCTTCAGAAGAAATGTTCCTTGGTAAATCTTGTAAAAATAATAAGTGTTATTTTTTTAGGAATGTCCATTTTGGCCTTTGGTCTAAGCCTTTGCCTAATTATTTTGGGATTTTTGTTCAAAGCATTTTGTCAAATTCTTTCAGAGTTTTTGGCTGAGGCTTTTCCTTAAGAGTGTTTCTTTGGGTTTTCTTCCGACCAAGTGATGAATTCCTTTAGATAATTTGTCTGCACAATTTTTTTGAAGGACCATTTCAATTTATTTGAAGGAATATTTCAAGCCAAAAGGGACCCTTGTAATTTTTTTGAAGGGCACTTTCATTTTTTTGAAGGGCAGTTTCACTTTTTTGACGGGTATCTTTTGTTGAGAAAAGGTCCACTTCAACTTTTACGGAAGGATCATTTAAACTCCACCAAAGGGAACTTTTCAAGTAAAATGGATCCTTGTAAAAATTTTGAAAGGTACATTTCACTTTTTTGAAGGGTACATTTCAAAATTTCGAAGGGCTCTTTTGCAGAAAAAATGGACCAAATAGAAATTTCAAAAGTACCCTTACAACTCTTCTGAAGGGTATGTTGCAACTTCTTCGAAGGGACATTCTAAGGATAAATGGGAAATTTCAAATCTTATAAATGGTACTTTTAAATAAGCCCAAAGGACCATTTCCAAAATTCATAGGAAGAGACAAGGAGAAGTGACTAAAGAAGAATTCCTTTGGACTTTTTGTCTGAAGGAAATAAACAAGAAAAATTCCTTCAGACTTTTTATCTAAAGAAAATGAACAAGCAGAAAGACCAAAGAAATGAATTCTTTTAGAAATATTTTCTGATGAATTCTTGTAGGAAAATTATCCACAAGAAAGGATCATTTTTAAAATTCTAAAGGAAATAACTGAAAGGTGATGGCCCATAGAACATCAATTTCAAACTAAAAGAAATAGTCATTGCTTTTCAAAAGACTTGGTGAGAACATGAGAGCAGACAAAGAAAGCAAAAGGGACAAGTTGATGGATTGAGTCATTGCTGGAGGCTGACCAAATCAAAGAGCTTCTATAAGATTAAAAAATACAAGTGTCCAAAGGATAACTAGCAGTTCTAAAGAGTATTTTCTAACTATCATCATGAGTTCTAGTACAACAATGTGTCAGCTTCTCTATTTCAATTTCAAACTGTCATGGATGATCTTCGATAGAAATAGTTTCTTGTGCCACTCATAAAGGTTTGATGCCACTTGTCACCATTTTCATAACTAGTTGTTGACAAGTGAGACTCTTGACATGACATGGCTTATCCCATCCATCCATCTGTAATTGATTCTTAGATATGGACACATGTCCTTGTGCCTTTTCAACTTCTCCTTTCTTGATTTTCCTTAAAGTTATATAAATTAGGACATTTCAAAAATTGCAAAAAAACACATTTTTTTGGTATGGCTAAGCCCTACTAAAATGAAATTGTACTTTGCTTTTAAACATTGAATACAAGACCAATTCTGAGTTGTGAATTAATGTCTAAGTATGTGAGTGATGTATAGCAGAGCTAAGTGATAGCATTGTCATTACTCCCTTTATCCTTCATGTTTGAACAAAGATTATGATGCTTATAGGTCATGTGGAGTGTGTTAAATGTGTTAAACTTTCTGTCAAGTATGCAATTGTGTTTATGGTGTGCAATCTGCCCCTTAGGTCAAGTATCTTAATGATGGTTTGAAACATGTTACCTTCACATTGAAACATTATGTTAGTATCTTTCAATGCATGGAATTAGCCTCAAAAAACATTATTATTCAGTAGAAGTGTGATAGTCAGTGGATAAATTTTTTGTGAATCACCTATTTAGCATAGTTTTTATATTTTATGCAAACTCTTTACTCTTTTTATGAAAAAGCATTGGATTATGTGATAGACACTTAGAGAAAAATTTAGGGAGCTAACCCTTTTCAATCCTAGAGACTCATCTCTCTTACATGTTCACAAAAACTTGAGGGATGATTCAATACTACATCAAATTAAAGGAATTTCATAGAACATCCTAAGGTGCACAATTTGATGACAACACTTATCTTGTTTAAAAGGTTTCCAACCTTTACATATTTGTGCCACATAGTAAAAGAAAAAGAAGTCAAGATTATCTCATAATAAAACTCAAATATACAATAGGATCAAAATAAAATACTAATATTTATAGTAAGCCTCCATATAAGGTAAGGGCTACTGAAAATAAGAGTGATTTAAAGACTATAGTTAATGTAGCTTTAGATCCATCTCCTCTCTTAGTTTTATCAACTCCTCCATTAGAATCTTCACCAACCTTCTAGAATCATCATCACTTGTTTTATAGTAGCTATTATAATGTAATTTTATATATTTCCCTCCCATCAAAGAGGTTGATACAACAGGGCCTCTTCCAAATAACTATGATTCCATTATATTGTGTTAGTATCATAGGGCACTCGGCCATACAAAAAATATATGCATCAGCCTAAAACATAAGATATATGAGTTGATTGAGGCTAACATTATTGATGTGGGCACACCCATAGATGCAACAAAAGTATAAAAAATGGAAGCTAAGTCATTGAAAATATTATAAAACCTATTTATAAATCACACAACAAATGACATAGGGATAACTTTAGGTGTTCATTACACATAGCAGGCACATACACCACCAACATCATATCACACTAGTATAGAGGAGGCACACCAACTACATAATATCATTGGTATGGACCACAGTATAGTTACAACTATACCACTCATCACCTTCTCAAAGAAGGAAATTTTCGATAACGATATAGATTTATATGCACTCTTTGTATGAGCCTACATAGATCATCATCATATCTAGATTTTTATGGTTGACAATGGGTCAAGCTTTAGCATGTACAATATCACACTTATATAATATTTTTGGTATTCAGATCAAGATATATCCCCTATAGACATAGTTATTAATGGTTTTAGTGGTCATGTTCAAAGATCCATCAAGGATATTATACTTCCACTATAGGTTGGACGAGTACATGTGGCCACTAGATTCTTAGTAATACATAACATAGGTTTATTTGACATGTTATTGGATAGGTCATGGATGCAATAGCTATGGGCCATTCCATCCACTGTACATATATGCCTAAAATATATTCATGCAAATCATGTAGTCATAGTTGAGGGTATTATATATGAGTATCCTCTACTTATACCATAGGTAATTACATCATAGTTACTATTTCTAGCATAGTTACCAGTTATAACATAATTATTAGTTACAATTCCTAACACAGTTCCTATCAGTACACTATAGAGTTCACTAGAGCCACTAGAATAGGGAAGGTCAGATCCTAAAATATTTCCACATACACACACTCTCCCACAATGACCATTATTAGATAGACCCCTATGTCAGATATATGTTTCAAATTTTAGAGGGCCTCCCTCTCATTATTTTCTACTGAGATCAGTCTTATTGAGTTCTTAAGGTTTTTAGGACATGACACCTATACCACCTGCAACTTCTTCTACACCATAGTTAGTGCCATAAATTTCACTCACAACTCCACAGGTAGGGCTAGGTATAAATCACTGAGTAAAACAAATTCAAAGACCATAATTACCCTTTGACATAACATGCATGATCACAGTTCCTTTATTTGACATAAACCACATTGACATTGAGTCTCCCATGAGACTTATTGGTTAGTATTGCTCCCCCCTTCTTGTACATTCTTCATTCTCTCTTACTACTTATACATAGTTAATTTGCATGTTGCTTGTACATATATTTTATCATGAAAACACAAAAATAGTATAATATCTCAAAAACACAAAAATATTCAAATATTACTTAAAAAACACAAAATTATAGATTTATGCATTGTTATGTTTACACTTCTTGTATTTTCCAGACACTACATATGTTATCTATCTTAGTATAGTTATTTTTATCATATATACATACATGCTTCACTTGTTCTTGGTGAGTGCTTGCATATTGCTATAGGACTCAAGTCCACTCCACTGATCCATATTTTTTATTATCTACCCATTAGGGGCATATACATTGATACATGGGTTATTCATTTGACATATTCCCCAATTGGGGATATCCTATACATAGTTTGAGATTACCAGGTTCTATCTTTATGTACCCTATATCACAAATCTATAATTGTTATATCTTGATCTCGATCATGCTATACTTAATTTTTTGTTTTACCAGCTATTACTACTTTAGTCTCAATATATGTACATCTTGGATCTTACATAGATTTGTATTATATATTCATTCATACTTTCATTTCTAGATTATCTAGTTTAGTTGTGATTGTATCTATATGATTCTTTTATTTAAGGGCATTTGAATATGCCATTTATCTTTGGCTCTATGCCACTTCTATTCACAACATGCATGCTTTAGACATGTGACCATGTCCTTGTGTGTGATTTTTTGATTTCATATGCATAAATTTGAACATGTAATTATATGTGGCTCTTGCAGAAACCTAAAACTGGTTACAACTGGCCTTTAATTGGATTTCAGACTGATTCCTAGAAACCATTACAAATTAAGCCTAGAAATCATTGAGCATGACAAATTTTCTATTACATCATTTATCAAAGCTAAGAATCATGTTGAGACATACCTAATTGGGGTATTATATCATATGTAAAAATAACCTCTCATAGATTCATCCGTAAACACCTTGCAACATCATAACTATCAAATTGGCTTATGGACCTATTAAGTTGGGCACTTACACACTTAATTAATTTTTATTAATTAATTTTTGAAAGAGCTAAAAGGCTAATCAAAACCAATTAACAAGCTAAACTAGATTAAATGCCTAGTTGAACTATCTATTTGACATTAATGAATATCTAAAAATGAAAATTCCAAAATTCAAACTATCCTAGCCTTTCATCATTGCCTTTATGAGTTATCAAGCTCTTTGAAAATATCCTAAAATATCTAATTTGAGAGCCATGCCTAGTAATTTAAAATCATGATTACTTGATTACTATTAACTCAATTGGAGTTAGATTTGACTCACCTAGGTTTAGTTTGAATCCATTTCAAGCCTAAACTCAACCTTAACTCACCTTGGGTGAGAGTTGATTCCTAAGGCTATAAATACAAGGTAATACCTCTTCATTTCTAGGATTGGATATTATAGAGTTATTATGCAAGATTTGTTCCACAAGACTCATGCAACTAGTTTTATAATACCTTAATCTTAATCCAAGCCACATAAAAGCCATGGTTCCAAGGAGAGAAAGAGATAAGGAAGCTTCATTGCCAAAGACTTCTTGATACACAAGCTGAAAAAACCATTCAACAAAGCCATTTAGGATCCTAAGGAAGGTAAAAGAGTTATTGTCTTTTATGTTTTTGTTGTGCTTTCATTTAGTTTTTGTTACTAAGTTATCCCTAGTAGAAAGGCTAAGTGTGTAAGTGTTAATGTGTTTATTTGCGTTTTATTACTTGAATTATCATAATACTAACCTCCCTTCTTGGATTCCTTGATCACAAAATGGATTGCCTGATGGGACAAAAACATCCCATACAACCAAGGAGATTAATATGTTGCTTTTAGTTTTGATAATGAATGCTTAATAATCTTTAAAATTTGAGTTTTAACTTGGTTTTTCATGTAATTCTATTTTTTTAGTGATACATAGGTTGTACAAAGACTGATGTCGGTTATCCTAGGACCAACATCAATTCTCCTCAAATCGACATCGATTCCTATGTGAAGAATAGATAATAGCACAAAATGTGATTAATGAGTTTTTTTTGAGTTTTTGAGTTTTTATTTTGTGCTCAAAAACTTGCATATTTCCTATTTAACCATTTTCCTATATGATCCAAAGAGATATTTAATTTTTAGGTTCGTTTGCTAATACTCTTTTTGTGAAATACATATCATGTTTTTCTATGTTTTTTATAGAAACCAATGTTGATCTCTATCTATAGACATCAATCTCTATATGGATCACCTGATGTCAGTCCATCTAAATTGGCATTGATCCTTGTGTGGATTGACATCGATCTCTCTCAAATTAAAAAAAAGAACACCCCAAGAGTTAAATTCTAAATTTTGTTTTCTCATTCACTTTTGGGATTCTAAGCACAAAAACCCTCTAACAAATTATAGGTCCCATGTTGTAAAAAGCTAATTTTAAACATAGTTAAATCTTGTACAATTTGTCTTTGGTGTTTAAAATGAACTTAGTTCTTTTAATTCCTTAGTTGTTTTTAAAGTTTATGTAAGTTTTTCAACAAGTGAAAAGGGAATTAAAATTCATAACATACTTCATTTCGGTGATTAAAATAAACTTTCATATTTGTTACATACTCTTAAGAGTTTCATTTTTGTTGTTTATTTGTTGAATTTATTTGTTTCTAGTAAACTAATTGATATGTGTATGTTCTCCCCTGCCTCCTTTACAGAACTTAGGTAACCAAAAGTGATCATGATTTGCCTTGGTTAATTGGGTCTAAAAGTGTGGAATGAATGTGGTTAAGGGCTTCCTCAAATTCATATAGTTTGGGTGATCCAAATACAACCCTAAAGTATTTTCACTTATCTTTTATTTTTCATGCATGTTGGCTTGTGAGTGGGAGTTCATCACCTCCTCACGTCTTTAGGGAAGCATTAAACTAGGAATTTATCTCTGAGCATCATTTAAATCCAACTACATGATGGGGTATATAAATTGAGTTGGTGAATTACTAGGATGATAGCTTGAGTAGTTAAACTACTTCTATTAGAAACTATTGCCATCAAAATATATGATCAACTCAGACATTGCACTACACTAAGCAGGTGATGGATGTGGTCATTATGAAAAGGATAAGACCTTTTCACAACAATCTGATTGACATAGATCCAATTGATGTGATCATCTATTGTGTTAAACATACTTGAAACCATCTATAAATGAGTAAAAATTGATAGTTTAGAATAACCCCACTTATTATGGACATATTGTTGATGTAGGGTGAGTAGTCTGAAGTTCCATGTTGAAGTATAAACTCTTGATAGAAGAGGGGGCCTAAAAACCCTACTTTTCATGTCCATTTACTTTTTATATTAAGAATTAAAATCCTCTCAAGATTGAGTATATTGATAAAATTTGATAGTGTTATGCAACCTTGTCAATATCTAGGATTTAAGATGTTACACTTACGTGTTTGTGTCATTTTATCCTTTCTTGGATGGTATTAAGTATAAACTATCTATTTATTTATATTACCATGTCAAAACTAGTCTTGTTTATACATCACTCTTTTGTTTGAAGAGGTGTTATGTTTCCCATTTGACACCACACTTTTGCCTTAGTGTTTTTTATCAACCTTTGTGTGTGTATCATTTTATTGAAAAGAGTGTTTTTACGTTGCCCAATTCAATTCAAATCTTGTGCCTTTAAGTCTTGAAACAAAACCATTGAGCATATCTTTAGAGCATGGTAACATTGATATGTTACTCAAAATTATTTCATAGACTTGTTTGTCTTGTGTTCAAATTCCAATTTCAAAACCAAACTCACGTGTGTCTTTTGGATATATACCTAGTGTCGTTATGCCATTCAATTTTTTCTAACTTATTTTTTGTTTAAAGAAGCCTAGTATTCCTAATTTGAGTTTGAAATTAGCCTTGACAAGTTCAAATATAAACATTAATTGATTTATGCCTATGCTTTTTGTAATTTTGGCTTAGACATCGATCTTTAGCTTTTAAGTTGTGTAACTTAGGTTGATTTTTTATTCAAATTGAAAACTATTGTTTGTTTCTACATTTAGGTGATATATCCTATCTTCCATATGCCTTTTTTTCATTCCTTATACCAATCGACCAAGTTTAAATATGAATTCCAAGTTTATTCCAAATTGTTTCAAAAATTTTAGAATAAATCTCTCACCTTGTTTTTTATAAAGTCTAGATTTTGTGCCTTTTCTAAAAGAATTAACATATGCTTGTTTTGAGCCTAACTTTGTGCCTTCTCCAAAAGACCTATCAAATTTTATTTGATCATAACTTGATTGCCAAAAAGGATGAATTTTTAATCAGATCCATAGAAGTAGGGGCCCAGTTTCTAGTAGACTTACATAACAAAAATTTGCCTAGTTTGGTTAGAGTACCTTACAATCAAACAATTAAACATGCCTCTTCTAGAAATCCTCAATCTCTAGTGATGATAACATACCAAGATCCACATATTATTATCACAAGAAAGGGACTCATGAAGGACCACTTTATATAGATGTAAACAAAATACCAAACCTATTTGAATTATCACACAATTTTAATAACATGGACATGTCAAATTCTCTACTTATCGAGCTATCTCCTTCAAAAGGAGTCTTAATTGAATTTATAGGTCAATAAAATTTGGGTATCGACCCATTTTTGAAAAGCACTTCATTTGGAGACATGTTTAATTCCCTAATTATTAAATAAGTGTATACTTCTTCTACACATACAAATGTGACAAACACAATGGATAACATGCAAGTGTCAATCCAATCTAGGCCAAAGTGGTTTAGCTTCAAAAGAAACCAATCCATAACAAGTGCCTTTATTCAAAACCACAACTAGTTTAAAATATTAGGGGGAAGTAACTTATACATCCCAAACCAAACAAGATACCTTTAATCCTCAACCAACTACTTTTTTATGTATGCAACTACAAGAATTAAGTAGTTAAGCAAAAACTACTACCTTACCTAAATAAAATGTGATGAATGTTACTCCACCACAATATGTGACAATTGAAATTCCATAATAATAGGAACAATACAATATGTCAATGTAGTAAGGATTGAACATTTTACTACCTCAATAGGGGGAAACTAATGTTCCACCTTGCCAAGTAGTGACAAGTATACCTCTTCAGTCATAGACCAACATGCCTTTATAATAATTAATGTTATCTAATAAAAAAAATACATCTATTGGTCAGTGAAAAATTCTAAATAACCAACACATGTTTACTTCAAAACAAGTGTTTATGCAATAATGAGGTGCCACTATCTAACAAGTGTTAATCAAGAAAATATTATCTTTTGTTCCAAATGTGCCAAAAAATTAATGCCAGGGCCTTGTTTCATAACAAGTTTCCCTTAATTATCCAGGATTGACTAGTCAAAAGCAAGTCCCTACTCAACCTCAGTAGGCATAGTACTTCATTGAGATCCATATCCTTCCATCTCATCCATAATTCTCCCAAAACTAGGCCTATATACCAAATCCTAACTAGAATATCGCATCATAATGCATGCAATTTTAAAAATCGCATATTAATATGTGAATGCATATTCCTAGCAGTTCCCCAACCAAACCAACCTTCCACAACAAACCATTCCTCCACTATACCAATACGATAGTAATCTAATTTTGACCACCCAACCTCTTCCTTGGGCTAATGTTTCATCTAGTTTTTGGCACAAGAATTGTACAAATTTAGGAATGTGATTATTGCCATTCAAGACAGGAAATAAACTAAAAGTTTAAGTTGGATGATGTGTGTTCTTACCCATTCAACATGGATTATTTTAAAATATCTTTTCCTCCATGGTACAAACAGCTGAAGTTTGACAAATACAAGGGTAAAGGAGACCCTAAGGCCTATTTAACTAAATTCTTTGTTTCTTGTCAACGAATGGCCTACAATGACATATAAATCTCACTTTTATTTCCTCAAAGTCTAGAAGGATAAGCTTTGGATTGGTTCCTGAAACTATTGAGGAACTGAGTATATGATTTAGATGACTTTTTAGATAATTTTGTACAACATTTAACCTACAATCTCAAACATGAGATTTCATTGGTTGATTTGACTCAAGCCAAACATAAGCATGGTGACTATTTTTCAAATTATCTATAGTGATGGAGAGCACTTTCTAGCTACTTCACCCATAGTTTACCAATAAGAAACTAGTTATTGTGTTTACCAAAAAATTTCACAGTGAGATATCCTACCATTTCGAGCTACAATGTGCACATACCTTCAATGAAATCATTGAAAATGGTTTGATAATACAAAAATACCTTATTAATAATGGGATCATCAAGATTGCCTCATTAAATGGCCAAAATCATAATCACAACCAAGTCCAAGTGCAAGCATTGACACCAACCTAGGCTAGTAATTATGAAAAATCCAAACAGTTTAACCATAATAAGAATGTTTTTAGAAATAGAGTAATAGAGTCATGACATGTCCAAATGGTGCAAACACTATTTTCTCAATCCACACCACAAATGCAAATTACTCCTAACCAACAACCTATTCAACAAACACAACCTTCACAATATCCTAGATTATCTCAATAAGTGCAACAACCTTTGAATTTGTAAACCCCTCCTCCAAGGAGATATGCACGTATTCATCACATCTTTAGTGACCTTGGAGAGACCACTGAAGTCATGTTTCACAAGTTAGTTTCCACTAATATGACTAGTTTACCAATTCCAAAGCACTATTCTAATGGTATTCCTTATCCATATTGGTATAGGGAGAATGAGTTTTATGAATACCATCAAGTTAATGGACATAGCCTATGTTATTTTATGAAAATAAAACATCTCATTCAAAATATGTTGGTAAATACGAAGATAACATTGGATAATGGATCTTCTACATCAAATCAGAACTTGGGTTTTTATCAAAACCCTTTTTTGCCACATAAAATAACAACCACCAACAACAATAAAGGTTAAAAAAATAACAACAACAATAACATCAATAGTTAAGAGAATAAGAAAAATACCATAAATAACAAAACCAATGTCAACCAAATGGATGAAACTAATCCAGAATGATGCTAACAACTAATAGACATACCACGTAGTTGCACATGACTACAAAAAAGTTGTAGGCCATATTGTGGGAGGTCATGTTTCTACCATTACCATCAATCCAACACTAAGTGCTACCTGAATAAGATCATTTCTAACCAATCCCAACCAAACAACCTATGTTAGTGATCCTTCCTTGACCTAGGACCACATATAAGTGTACTAACAAGTAGGGATTACTACTTTTGAACCTTATGCTGATAAATTTCACTTACCCCATGACCACATATAAGTACACCAATAATCAATACTTATCGTATATGGCTCCCATCCATCATCACTTGCTAGCAATAATGGTCTTATCTATAATCATGATTGTGAAATCATAACTTAGTAATCAAAGATTACCAGGCCCAAAACCATCTACCAATATACCCATCCAACCCACCATTTTGGATAAGAACAATCCATATATCACTGTTAAAGAAAATACATTTGATAGTGCAAAACAATTTTAGAAGATGCCTACATAAATCTTCATTTTGGACTTGTTGTGTACATATACCATCCACAATAACATCTTAATAGATTTCCTTGCCTAATCCCAAGTTCCCAATGACATATTTCTAGACAAATTCCAAGCTTTGGTTAGACAATGAGAAACTATTCAATTGCTATAAAAATGCCAAATACCCATCCCTAATAGGATCATGGAGAAGTACACCTATGAATGAGGAAGCCTTAAGATAAATCAAAAAAAAAGACTTGAGCCAATATTCATGACTCAGTATAAAGGAACCTATGCTCTCAGATTTAAACTACTTGGGGGTGATTCCATGTATCTTATTCATGTTCCAATGCCAATGACTAGTGATGATGATGTCAATAACAAAGTAGAGTCTGATCACAACCCTGATGAATACTTTTCCAATACCATTTTTTTTGAAACTCGTGTAATTTGTACCCATATACCAATTATTTACCAGAATCCACTTTATCTATATCACCCTCAAATTATAACTTGGGACCAACAAGAATCCAAAGTGCTTGTAGACAAGTTTGAGAATGATGAAGCCTTTTATGATTTTCTAGGCCTACAAGATAATGTTCCATTGGGAGACCATAAACAAGGGTTTTATATCAAACGGGTCTTGTAGACTATTTTGGAGAATGGGTGAACACCCTTAGCCATAAGAAATAAAATAAAATATTGAGGTACCAAAGTGAAAAAATCTTTGAGGCACTTTTGGACCAAGGTAAAAGTAAATAAAAAGGCCATTCTTCTAGTTAAAACCTATTTTAGGTGCCATTAGACATGGGTATTCAACTTCCTCAAGCATAGCTCAGGAAATAACCAATGTTAAACTTGCCTATGGGTCTAAGTTTAATTATGAAGAATATCATGCCTTTGACCACATCATCCACATATTTCCAACATTATTTGTAACATGGCCATACTTACAACTAGGAGATTTTGATTCAACTTGCCTAGGGGAACTTGAAGAGCTAGTCTAAATAAAGGATTTTGTTATTGCAAGCAAATTCAAATATTTTTCAACCATTATGGAAGATGGTTTAACTCTTCTTATATAGGACACTACAGAAGTTAAAATCAAGACTCTAGATGACCCGAAATGGATCAAATTAGGTGCATCCCTCATTGAGGAGGAACGTGAAATTTTTATAGCCCTTCTGAGGGAATTTGTTGACATATTTTCCTGGGCCTATTCTGACATGATAGGTTTGGAACCCACCTTAGTTTTACACCACCTTATTGTAAATCCTAATTCCAAGCTTGGTAAAACAAAAAAAATTCAAGATGAATCTTGGCATTGTTGTATTAGAAAGGAAAGAGTTGGAAATGATCTTAGATGTAAGATGTATTTGATTAATTGACTATTCACAATATTTCTTAAATGTTGTAACAGTCAATAACAAAACAAAATAAATCATAATCTACATTGATTATAGAGATATAAACAAGGCCTACCCCAAATATGACTTTCCTCTACCAAATAATGACATGATAGTTGACTCCATGGTGGGGTACAAAATGCTTTCACTGATGGATAAATTTTTAGTATATAACTAGATTTGGATTGCACTAGAATACCAACATAAAATAGTGTTCACCACTCCATAGAGAATGTTTTGTTATTAGGGTATGCCATTTAATCTCAAAAATAATAGGGACAGTTACCAAAGATCCATGACCATCATATTTCATGATATGATGCATGACATTGTTGAAGACTATGTGGAAAACATATTCAAAAAATCAAAGACTGGGGCTGATCATCGAGCCACACTAAGAAAGATATTTGAGAGGCTACATGAATACAAAGTTAAACTCAATCCTAAAAAGTGTGTTTTTTGAGTTAATTTAGGTAAATTGATAGGCTTCATTATTTCTCATAGAGACATTGATGTCGATCCAACCAAAGTACAAGCCATTACAAAGATGCCACCACCTTCTAAGTTGAAGTAAATCTATAGATTTCATGGCAAGATCCAATCTATCATATGATTCATTTCTTAGTTGGTTGATAAATGCCATCTATTTACACACCTACTGAATAAGGGTGTCACATTTCATTGGGATGATGAATTATAGAAAGCTTTTTAACATTTAAAGGAGTATCTTACAAATCCACATGTCTTGTTTCCACCTATGCTAGGAAAGTTATTCCTATTGTAAATTTAAGTCATAGACAAAACCCTGGTGGTACTTTTAGCTTAGCTTGATGATAATCTAAAAGAATGTGACATGTACTACTAAGCCATATATTGGTTGCATATGAGCATAATTATTTGCCCATTGAAAAAGCTTATTTAGATATGGTCTTTGTAGCTCAAAAACTATGCCATTACATGTTAAACAACAATACCATAGTTATTTCAAAAGTAGATCCACTCAAGTATCTGCTATCCAAGATAGCTTTTCAAGGATGAATGACTACATGGATCATATTTTTGAGAAATTTTGAGATAAAATATGTCAACCAAAAGGCCATCAAGGGATAAGTTTTTACTAATAAACTTGTTGAAGCTCTCTTATAGATACAAATCCTCTAACATTCCAATTCCCAGATGAGTCCATTATGACCATCATTGAAACACCTCTTGAGGATAAGCACTAGAATCTAAATTGTGATGGATCATTCAAAACACATGGATCAGGGGTAGGCCTATTATTTATTACACCATAGGGGGACATTATTCATAAATAATTTCATATCATATTTATTTGTACTAACAACATGGCTAACTATGAATAATTCGTTACAAGGCTTTGATAGGTAGTACAATGGAATATCTAGCATCCCAAGGTTTATGGTGATTCTCAGTTAATCATCAGTCATGTTACATACCACTTTAAAATAATGGATGACAAACTAGTACCATACAAGGCCATGATTGATAATCTCAAACAATATATTTTCGATGTAAAATTCAAACACATACCAAGGGATAATAAGAGAACAACGGATGACATGGCCACCATTGGCTATTTGATCCATCATCTAGACAAGGAAAAATAATATCAAATCCTCATTGAAAATATTCTAGAGCCTACTCATGAACCTTCAAACATCATAATGATAAATGATATTTTTTGACCCCATCTCTATATGGTATTCAGACCTTTACACCTACCTTTATGACCACAATATACCACCAGACCTATCCCATAAAAAATCAATACCTTTACCCACCAAACTGCATGATATATCTTACTTGGACCTACCCTTTACTACTATAACTTTGATGTAACTCTTTTTCATTGTTCAAATTTGGTAGAATCAACATTAGTGTTATGGGAAGTTCATGAAGGAGTATGTGGAGTGCACACCAATAGGGGAATTCATGTATGATTGGCCAATTTTGGATGCAGATATATCTATGTATATTAAAAGGTGCAACAAATGTCAAAGGCATGCCAATGTAATTTATGCACTAGCTAAAACATTTCAACTAATTTTTATACCATGTCCATTTGTTACATAAGGCTTCAATCTCATTGAGAAGATTAACCCAACCTCATTCGATTACCATAAACACATCCTCATTACTACCAAATATTTCACTAAGTAGGTTGAATCTATACCACTCACTTACGTAAATGGAAATTAAATTTCCAAGTTCATCTTTGAGAATCTCATCTACCACTATAGTATCGCATTTGACATTATATTTGATAATGGTGGATCATTTAATAACAAGGATGTCAAATTGTTGTGTGTCGATTGCAAAATTACTCAACATTTTTCTACCGCCTATTATCCACAAGGTAACAGCCAAGTAGAAGCATCCAACAAAACCATTGTCAACATCTTTAAAAGTATTGTCAATGATGATGGCTGATCTTGTCACCTCTAAATCTTCTATGCCCTCTAGGCATACCACACCAATTACCATACCCCAATAGGAGACACTTTATATTCCCTAGTTTATGGCACTAAGTCTATTTTTTCCATTGAGGTAGACTTACCTTCTTTGTGAATTTTGATGAAACATGTTCTAGATGATGAAGATTACCAAGTTGATTTCCTACAAGAATTGGATTTAATTGATGAAAATTGCATGGTTGCAGTCACTAACCTATAAGAAAACTAGAACCAACTTCATGGCCACTATAACTAGTAAGTCAAATAGTGATAATTTGAGCCTGGTGATCTTATACTCAAAGAAAACCAGCATAATACCACAACCTAGAATAATCACAAGCATAAGTTAAAACCTAATTAAATAGGCCCAGACATCATTGTTGCAAATTATGGCTGTAGAGAATATATGCTCATTACACTAGATGGGGATGAACTTGATGAGTCGATGAAAATTATACACCTCAAACATTACTTTGCTTGAGAGACTTGAAGTATTATCTATGAGGCCCATTTTCATTATACCAATTTTGTTTTGACCCTCCCTACCCAACCCCTTTGACCTTGGTTCCATTTAATTGGTTCCATAGGCATTTTCAGCAAGAAGATTTAGATTAAGTTTTAGTAATTGATTTAGTATTCTAGACAATAACTATTTTTTTAGGAGTATGATAATGGTTTGGCATTTGCATCCTTGATTTCATGTTTCATTCCATTTCAAGTGATTTTTTATTATAACCGCCTTTGGGCAAATCAGATTACCACCATCATGCCATTAATTATAAATGCTTATGGGAAAATTATTATCATTGACCTATGTCATTGTTTCCTAATTCTAACCACCTATGGGAAAATTATGAACAACACCTTTGTCATTCCTTGAAGCACCACCTTGCCATCCCTATGCCATACTGTGCCATTTGAATACTTTTCCTAGTTTGCTAATTTTTGGCTACCTAGTCGAATTCCTCCACTGTAAGGTAGAATTATAGTGACTTTAGGTCCCATCCTAGGACTATATAGGCAACACTCGATTTATGTTGAGGTTAGCTCAGTCATCCTTTATCGCACTCTTTCCATTTTTAGATCATTTTAAATTTGAATGCGCTATCCATTTTGTGAGTTGGATAATTTAGTATCTCATCATTCTCAATCAAATTAAGATACCTATAAAATTCCAAAACATTTGCAAAATATATATAAAAAAATCCTAAAAATAAACATCAACCATTTGTTTACCTTATGGACTCTAGGATCCCTATCTATTTAACAAGAAACCACTTGTCATTTACTTTCTTCATCCTTACTAGCCTTCCATCCCACACTCTCACTACTTTGTGATCCCATTCTAATATTCCTCTATAATATCAATATTATTTTCCTTCTCATCATTTTCTTTTATCATAAATACTAGGTGAACTAAATTTGGCCTAAATTTTTTGTTGGACATCGCATCCATAAAACTATGTAGGTAGTTTTTACTTTCCTAGTGCATATAGAATTAACTTGGCTACCCATTCCTTTTCTTGTATTCCCCATTTTTTAATTTATTCTATTGTCTCTAATAACCTAAGGGCAATGTTCATCATCTTGTTTGTTCTCTATTTATTCTAACATTGTGATTAACCATTATTTGTGTTAGTATTATTTTGTTGTTTTGTTATTTTTTTCTTCATGTTTTGTTTTCTTTGTTCATATTTTTTCTTATTTTATTTATTTCTTGTTGTGGTTTGATTCAATCTAGGTACATTCATTATATATCCATCCATATTCATGCGTCAACATTGTCATCAGTTTTTATCATCGATGTATTGTTTTCAATGGTTTATTAGATCATGTGTTAGTCCTTATGCATATTTTGGCTATGTTATCATGGTGTTCTATCATGATTCATACTATCATGTGATAAAACAAAAGTAAGTTCAATAAGTCTTATAAGTAATGAGGCCATGATATATCTCCTTGACACCTAAAATATTCCCGATCTACCCAAATCACTTCTTTCATAGAGAGTAATTAATAACATAAAGAATTTTAATCCATTCTGGTTAGGATGTGCATCTCTATGTTAATAGGTTGCCCAAATTCAACTTTTTCCTTTGTACCAATTTTCCCTCATTATGGTACCAATAATTATAACCACCTCTGGAAAAAACATTATTTCTCATCCCACCCACTAAGCTAATGGTTATAACTACTTATGGGAAAATTGTTATGTTTTGATCCATTTGGAGGTTAATGATCATAACCACCTATGGAAAAATTGTTATCTTTATTTTTCATAACTAGGCCACATTTTAATTATGACAATGCTTATAACTACCTTTGAGCAAACCATTATCTCTATCCACCCAACTAGGGAATGTTTTTATCCTGCTAATGATTATAACTACCTATGGGAAACCATTATTTTCCCTTTTAGTATTATAAACACCTTTGGGTAAATCATTCTCTTGTTACCCTAATCCTCTTTTCAATGATTATAGCTTCCTTTGGGTAAATCATTACCTTTTTTATCCCACCTATATCAATGATTATAACTGCCTATGGGCAAATAATCATGTTTGTCTATCCACTCAGGGCAACTCCATATGCCACTGATTATAATTGTCTATGGGAAAATAAATCTTTTCTACCCCATTTTATCTTTTTTGTCCCATTATTTCCTCATTTTGAGGGATCAATCTCTGACCCATTTTATAATCACTCCCTTGATGGGGAATCTATATTTCATCCATTGTCATTGAAGTAGTAGGCATATAAGACCTTTTCAATCCTTAAAAAGGTGTTACTATGCATATAGCTTGAAATGCCTTCCTAAAATAGGAGTAAACTGTAGACGCCTAAAACTACCCACAATTGACCATCGACTAGACTTCAAATTGATTCTTACCAACCATTGAAAATTAATCATAACAATCACTAAACATCCCAAATTTACTTGTGCATCATTTATCAAAGATCATAATCATGTTAAGACATCCCTAATTTGGGTAATCTATCATATGCAATAATAACCTCTCAGAGATTCATCCCTAATCTCTTTATAGCATCATAACTATCAATTTGGCCTATGGACCTATTAAGTAGGGCATTTACACAATTAATTCTTAAAAGAGCTAAAAGGCTAATCAAAACTAGTTAACAAGCTAAACCATATTAAATGCCTAGTTTATTTATCCATTTGAAACTAATGAATATCTAAAAATAGAAATTCCAAAATTTAAATTATCATAGCCTTTCATCATTGCCTTTATGAGTTGTCAAGCTCTTTGAAAATATCTTAAAATATCTAATTTGAGAGCCATCAATCATAATTGCAAATCATAACTACTTGACAATTATTAACTCAACTGGAGTTAGATTTGACTCACCTAGATCTATTTTGAACCCATTCCAAGCCTAAACATAACTTTAAACTTGGGTGAGAGATGATTCATAAGACTATAAATACAGTGCCATACCTCTTCATTTACAGGCTTAGATATTATAGAGTTATTATGTAGGATTTGTTCCATAAGACTCTTGTAAGTAGTGTTATAATACCTAAATCTTAAGCTAAACCACATCAAATCCATGGTGCAAAGGAGAGAAGGATCCAATCAATCTTCATTTTCAAAGACTTCTTGATGCAAAACCTGAGCAAGCCATTCAATAAAGCCATTTGGAGCTCCCAATGAAGGTAAAATAGTTATTATCTTTTATGTTTTTGTTGTGATTTCATTTATTTTTTAATACTAAGCTCTCCCTAGTGTCTAGGGTAGGATTTTAAGTGTTAGTGTGTTTATTTGAGATTTATTACTTTAACTAGAATAATATTAACCTTCCTTCTTAGATTCCTTGATCACATATCTAATCTAACTTGATTTTTGTTTGCATACATGGATAATTGAACATGTTATTCTACGTATTTTTTCTCAGATTTCATATCATGTGCCCATGTCCTTTGTATTACGGACCCTTGGCCTACTTTATGTGCCTCATGTGTTTTGTATTTATTCATGCTTGTATGCATCATGGCCATAACACTTGTCTTTGCTTGTTACATTCTAGTTTTAGATTTCATGAGGGACCTCATGCATCTCCCCTTTCCTACTGGGTGTTATAATGGACATCATGCCCCATCACCCTAGGTAGCTACTGAGTTTTTACTCAGATTTGTTGTTACATTGTTATATCTATCTTCACAGCCTTGTGAAATCTAGACTTGACATACATCTTACATTACATAGTTATGCTTAGATTATCTTAAATTTTGATGTTATGTATGCATATTATATTAGATTGTTATTTAGTTATCAAATATGATTCAACTAACACACACTTTAAAGGGATTTTTATTTTGAGGATAGTTATTTCACAAGTTTAACAACTCCCATAAAAAAAAGGAATTCACAGGAGTTTGTTACAGATATTAGGCTCCTATTTTCACTCAGAGTAGATTTTAATCACATAGTATTAGATTACAAAACAACCAGACTCAAGTATATACAGTGGAAAAATAGTGACACTAAGAGTATCATAGTTACACATAAATCAAACTAGAAGGAAACTAGCACCAAAACTAGAAAACTAGCACCACATTTTCAATAAGGGTGTTACTATCTAATACATGGTGTTATTATCTAGTGAACTTAGTTTTAGAGAAACCTAGACTGGATAGTGAATTACAATAGGTATAGTATAGGTTTGCATAGATTCTACTACATATCTATCACTTTTGCTTAGTTTTACTCAGATTCATACTAGTTCAACTCATATTCATACCATTTTTATAAGATTGGGGTCATCATGCACAACATGAACATTTTGATATTTAGTTTAAACACCCAAATATAAATTATAACAACTCAGTCCAAAATCCATATGCTTAGATATTAGATTTGGGGGCATGTGTACTGTACATTGTTTATGTATGCTCACTTACACACTAATTGATCATATGAAATGACAAATTCCATGTCATTCTCTATGATGGATACATATTACATCATATTCCAGGTCGCATAATAATTTCATGCCTAACTTCATCTATAGTGTTTGCCATTCTTTAGTGGATGAAAACCACATAATATACCCAAGTATTCACAGATTTTACACACCCAATTAGATATACCTAATTAAACATTTATAATTACTTAATGTAGTTTCAATTTCATATGCATCCACTATGCATGAGTCAGAAATGATAGAGTTATAGACTAATTGAGTTCTTGAAACACTTACATGAGAGGGTTGGATACACTATCAGTCCAATCCAAGCTATTCACAGTTCATGATCCACCAAGTAGGGGTGGGAAATGATGGAGTCAAAACCAAATTTAATTCTTGAGCCACCCAAACATGACCATTGATCAAGCCATCATCTTAGTCTAAGTTATTCATTTATTGATCAATATACATAGGTTATCACTAGGTTTATACATTATTCCATGTACCTAGTGATGTGCATTCATTCTTTTCCTCTCTCTCCTCTCTTTATCTAGTTTTACTTAGTTTAGTCTTTTGTTTTTGATATCTCATAAGTAAGGATTAATCTATGTACCTTTTACTTGTAGGACACACATTAGAGCATACTTCATGTACTCAAACCCATCTTCATGGAATTTACATCCTTGGCAAGTACAAGTACAATTATTTTTCCTTTTTCCTATTCATTTCACTCTAATTCATTTATATAATAAAGGGGGGTGGGTGGGTTGGGGGGAGGGGGAATGTAATCACCCAAAAGTGGTATTTGAGTGCTAAGAGTGCTAATTAAGACTACCTATCGCTAGCTTATACCTAGACCTATCCTAAACCCTATTATCACACACTTATCCATCCTTCATGTGAGCCATATAAATCCATATCAAACCTTAAAGTAGTCCTAGATGCTCATTTTCTAATCCTGGCCCTTTGTGTCTAGTGTTTTACTAGTTGGACACTAGTTCCATTATAAGGAAACTAGTGCCAAATAAAACTAGTGTCCTAAAAATGGCATTAACGTAATTTACCTTACTTTTCCCAAATGAATATCTGTTCAAAATTAGAACCTCTTAGGGTTAGCCTATATATCTTTTATCACTTGCACAAGCATCAAAATAATATAAAATCATGACTTTTATCCCTATAACCACTAGATGTAAATCAAATGAAAAATGCACATTTAAATATAGAACAAGTTGTGCACAATTAAGGTTATCAATTCATATTACACCATACTTCTACATATTGCCATCTACAATAGTCCTAAGTTGAGATTACCAAGATTTGTAGTCTCAAGCACATATAATGTAATCAAGGCCACTATCAAACAATTTTCACTTGTACTTACACCCACACTTAGGTGGGGAGAACTAAATTAGTCTTGATCCCTCTTTGGAGTGTTTGTATGTAGGCAAATATCTTTAGAGTGGGGTGTTGAGGATGTCCATCCTACCCTACTATCAAAATACACTTTTAACTCATATCAACTAGATGCCCTAGATATATGGAGGATTAAGGTTTGATCACTAAATCAATCATAATAGGGAAAATATAGGGTTTTAACACTTGTTCATGTAGAAACAAACTTTAAAGGTCTATACACATGTGCACCCAAAATATTAGGATAGTCCTGCACAAAGGATGCTACTGATAATATTAGGAAACTATCACCACATTTCTAATAATGGAACTAATATCCAATTATGGTGCTACTATCCAAGATAGGTTATAACATGGGGATCCAATTTACAACACTCAAACCAACTTCCACTTCACTTTCTAGCACCTAATCATCTGTCTTAGTTTTTTTCTAAGTTATTTCTTGCACTATTTATTAATATTTTTAGAAATGTTAAAGCTAGATATTTATGTAAAAAATCAGTGTCTATATATTTTTTATACTATTACTCTAATTTAGTCTACTCAACTCTCTAACAAACATAATATCTACACTTGTTAAGTCCTAAAAGGTTAAGACATAGAGCATGTACTTATCTAGATTGTAACTTGAAAAATACTACTCATGATGTGCTATTTGAATGATTTAGACCTATAAGATGAATGCTCCTATTACTTATTTAGAAATAGAAAATAATAATAAATTATAACTAAGTTCTACAAATGATTTAGTGTGCTTGATATGTGTTTGCTTAGTAATTATTAAATGGATAAATTATCTCATTGGAGGGTTATTTAATACAAATAGGTTAAATCCTACATATTAAAATATATGAAAATTTTAGTGTTTTTAGGGTACATACACTAGTTTTAGACATGGGACATTCACATTAATGATATTGTCATTTTCTTAATGATAGTGTCCTAGAGGATAGAGAATTATGAAATATATGCAACTTATAGTGTAAGATATATGTTAGTTTTTAATCTTATTATGGGATACATATGTTCTAAGTTATCATAATATCAGGTTTATATGATAAGATAATAATTTAGGCATAATGAGATGGAAAACACAAGCCTTGTGGTAGCGAAAAGGTCCTAATCTAAAGGTTTGAGCCATGAGTGATATTTTACAAAATAACAAGAGTAGTTTATCATGTAAAATCTAGATTTAACATCTGCATTGTCCTCCCATGCCCTACCTATCCTTTAATCTAGTAATGCATAAGGATGAAACTACTAGGTTAAAATAAAGAAACGTGTATTATTACGTCTATAACACATCTTTATTTGAATTGAACCATTTATGAATTTATTTTTTGTGTTAAATGCAACCAATATAATGTTACAATGTAATTAGTGAATATAATCTTAAAGTTAAATAATTGAAATGCTTGAAAAAAAGAGACAAAGAAAGGAGTACACATGTGTCGATGAAACCATGTTTCCTATTAGTAGTTCATTTTGGTAATGATGCTTCATTTCTAAAGCATTGAATAGAGGTTTACAACTAAATTATCGAGACATGAAGAAGATAAATAGAGGGTGTTTATGCCACCAATATGGTGTAAAAGTGTGAGTTGTGCCAAGGTCATCAAGGTAACTAAATCTCAATCACACAACTCAAATGTATACATAATCTATCTAATATCACATAGGTCAAATGGTATAACCATCTTAACCTAAAACATGGAAGTATTGTCGAGGTCATCGAGTATGCTAAACCTTAATCATATTATTCAAGATGTCTAACAATTGTAAATAGATAAAATCTCAAAAGGTGTAACGTGGTATGTTTAGTACATAAATGTATATAATATGAATATGAAAATGTGTTTTTTCATGAATTTGCATGGCATATGCCCCTCTAATGTGTCTTAAACTAAAGTATCTTTAAAAATGTGACCTCTACTCTATACATTTTGTAAAATATTTACCATAAATTTGAGAAATGTTATCCTAAATATATTAAAATTGGTACCAAATACATAATATGATTTCCATTTTTCTCACTTCTATATTCCCTATTATTCATCTTAGAATGTGATTTATTTATCTTGTTTATCATTATAATTGAATCTACATCTTTGAGTGGTTTAGATACCATTTGTTAATCAGTACCTTATCATTCTAATATTTACATTGATTATGGTCATGACTATGATTTTTCATATTCATATTCTTTTGGGACACTTCATTCTATTTATTGTTTATTAGTTTTTTTTTTCCATTGATGATTGAGTATGGATTGTTGTTTCTTTTTTCTCAACAATATCATATTCCTTCTATTTTTCATCTTTATTTAAGTATGGGTTATAACATATCTTACATCGATGTTGGTTCCATTGTTTCAGTTTTGTGTGTCCTATACCTAATTTATATTGTTACTTTTATTACGTAGGATGCATTTCTTAGGTCTATCAGTCATTTAGTAGACTTAGATTTTTATTTACATGTTTTAATCTAATTTTATCCATTTTCCCAACTATTTTAGTTCTCACTTAGCATTTTTCATCTAAACTTACCAATTTTCCAAGTGATTTAGCTATGAAAGTTTTCAGTTACTTTTATTTTCCTAAGATTTTTTGATTTTGATATTTAATCCTTGCATCCTTACAGTTTTCTAAAGTAGATAGTCAGCCCTCATGATGAAAATAATTAATAGAACAAACAACCATTCAATGATACAGGAAAGTAAAGGTATGTATATGGTAATTTCATTTATTTTGGATTTTTTACTAAAATGTTTTAGCTTAGAATTTTGTGTTTTTATATCAATTTTCAAAGCACCATCCCATATTACACTTGAATTACACATGATGACTTTCGAGTGGGGCATACGTATACACACAATATTTTTAAACTTTATCATTTATTGACACCTTCTCTATTTCACAAACCTATCGCATTTAGATATTTATAAGCACATGCCTTAAAGATTGTACTGGGAAAGGGGTGGGTATACCTTTAGTGCTTTTTAATATTATTTATCACCTTCATCATTACCTAAAACCATTACAAATCTTACTTATCTAAATCCCAATCAAATAAACCCCTCTTAAACATTCCCCTAAGAAATCCTCTTTTAAAATAACCCCTAACTAAGTAAATCCCCTCTTTTCCTACTAAGTTAGTTTGGTCAACCCTATTATAAAATTTAAAGTGCATGATGCATAACTAAGTCAACCTAACAAACTTAGTTTGAGCCCAAACATTAAAAAAATAATTTAAAATTGAATTATGTTGGCAGACCTCCTTAGCTATATTTTTTCAAGGGCTGAGTCTTATCCATTTATATAAAAATAAAGCTCGTTTCAATCTAATAGATGGGAACATTTAATTGTTGCATCATTACAGTTCACAATTGTACTAAATCTATATTTGAAGGAGCTATTGCTTAGGGTTCTCCATGTCTTAGATGCAAATTATGAATATTTTAGCCCTGATATGATTGCTATAGTGTGATTACTATAAATAAATAATAATCTCTTGAAAATTACCATTTTCTAAGGGAGATATTGAGATTCCATAAGTTGACACAAATATAAGAATTCCTAATACTTTCTATTCCATTTTCTAGATATATATTAGATAAAGTGATATGTGTTGAATGTATAAATACTTGATTATATTACCTCTATATAAAAAACTTAGTGTAGATATAGGGTCTTCTTTGATTTTCATCTTCCACTTTAGGTCATCCCTACTCCCATTTGGCTACCATGGTCCCTTGATTTATTTTTTCTATTTAATCATCCCCCTTTTTTCCACAAGCTTTGGTGAACACAAAATTAGTTTTATTTTATGTACTTAGTCCTAGCTAGGGTTATTGTATATTATCATTTTCTTAGAGGTTTTAGAAACTTCTTCTTTGGTGTTGTGTGATAAGATATCCCATGGTTAGTTTTAGTGGATCCAATTTGTCATGCTTTCAATATAAATATTATTACAATAGATTTATTTAATTACCTTATCTGATCTTAGATTTACTAAGTCTAATAAGGTGTAGATATATCTTAATTTCTTCCATACACATTGGTAAATTTGAATGGAAACACCAATTACTCATATAAGCCATCCATGGTTTTAAATGTTTTTATGTGTTAATTTCCTTCATAAATCCAAAACAAAGATATCCACTTCATAAATCAATCTTAGTAAATTATTTAGCTCTTTCAAGAACATCCATCATACCATATAGATGAGGTATATGAAAGCTATTATTGATATTGATTTTATTGATTATTTTTATATCATTTATTTGAATCTATCAACATTGGGGTTTGTTTTACACAGACTTACACTCTCCCTCACTAAACCCTTTCTCACCAATTCAATAACTTGTCTATCAACTTTGCATTTTTTTGTTAGACTCATCCTCTAAGGTAATTGATTAGATAAAGATGATCCTATGATTAAATAAATATGATGATGCATGTCTCTCTTTTATGGTAAGCTATTTATAAACTCATTAAGTATAACATATTCACATTTTTTCAACACTTATTCTATGATTGATACTATTTTCCCAACTTTTTTATCTTTTTTATTTGTTATTAATACACAAAATCAACATGCCATCTACAAATACTTGATAAATAATTTTATATACATCATGCTTTCTACCTAATTGTATTATTTAATGGGTAATAAAAATACCTTTGTACCATCTTTCCAAAAAAATTATCTGTTATTTGATCCATCATGAATTGATTTCCTATCACATTTCCATGGTTTTCTAGACAGCACATGGCATACATCCATTGGAATAATATCACACCATATTTCATCCATGTAAGTTTTTTCTATAGTAAACTTCAGTATACATTTTTTATATATTGTCACTTCATTCCCTTTATTGAAAAATTAGATTTGGTAAGGATACGGATGCTTTTCACATTGCAGACCTGGTTTATATATCATTTCTCTAGAAAGAATATTTTCACACTTACTTCTATCAATAATTACTTTACATATCTTACCTCATGAAATACACCTTGTTTAGAAAAAATATTTTTTATAAAAGCATGCATAACCACATTACTTACTATGCACATATGATTTACTTAGATCTATCATTATACTCCTCATCATACGATTTTTTTTTTGTGTCTAATGTAATTTATGTATCCTATTCTTTTGTCTTGGCCTCACCCAAATTCACTCTTGGTTGATCTTCTTGACCCCTTCATTGTTAATTATAATGTGTAAACTTCAAATCTTTGTGATTTTATTCTCCACATCTATAAAAACATAATTTTTGTGTGGCCCATTCAATTCTCTAATACCAACATAGCCTCTGTCTCTCTAAAATCATTTCCCGCTTTGTTTAATTTGAAACCCTTGTGTATTATCCTTTTGATTTTACATTCCACAAAATAGTGGGATTAAACCCACCTCCTCCCATTATTGGATATGATTATGCTCTTCTTGGCCCAATTAGCCTTATAGAACCTTATCTATTCTATTTTTATTTTACCTTCAAAGCAAATTTGTTAGTCTCTTCCATGTTAATTATTATATGCATGCTCAATGCATATTAAATATAAAAATTTAAACCATTTATATTACTTTCAACCATATGTTATTATGTTTATTCATGTTCCATTTATATGGATAACTTGTAAAAATCATTTTTTTATAGTTTTTTAAATTATATTATATTTTTCTTAAATTTTTTAATTTTATATATAAGGTTTATGCGTACTTTACATGAAGAAATTCATCTCTCAGCTTCTCCATGTTGCCCCAAGTCATGTTCTTTTTTTACCTTTCTTTTGTCTCTCTTTTTTCAAGTTATCACACCAAAACATTTCATTATCTTTAACTTTTGCCCATGAAAATTTTACTTAATTTTATCCTTTCATACTTATCCATTAAAAAAAAAACATATTCATATTATCTAACCAGTCTATCAACTGCTGCAGACCTACAACAGAGCTAAACTTATACATGTTCTACATCCCTCCCAAACAATTCCATTTTCGGGATCGAAGCGCCATATTTAATGGTTTTAGATCCTTTTTAAAGTGAGCTTTCCTCTTATTATAAACCACTGTCAAATCTCCCCCATCATCTAAATCTGGAGAAATGGGTATAAAGATCGCAAATAAATCCAATGGTTGGAAATTCATAAAGGGATTAATGCAACAAAGTCTTCCCTTGGCTGTATTTCCTTCAAAATTCTCCTTTCCTCAATTTCCTTCAAAGTGGATTCGTCTATTATATTCTCCACCTGATTTTTTCCTTCCAATCTTTCCATCAAATTTGGTTCCTCTTTATTTATTTCACACTTTCCTTTATTTTCCATAGATATTGTCAAAATCGAATCGGGAACTACAGTTTTATCCTCACACTCATTCACATCTTGAACTGTTACATGTTTTAGACAAACATCCTACCACCATATGTTTCGTTTTTTTTAATGCTCCAAACTCATTTTAAATATTAAGGGAAAGTACTCGCAACTCATTTGAAGAAAGGAAAATAGAAGCTTATTTCCGTCCAAATGACGTGCAACCATCTTCGGAGAAAAGGAAAAAAAATCATACCGAACGTCGAGCGAAGCGAACAAATAAAAGATTCGTTAGAAGTATCTGAATGTTGCTGCCATCTTGGAAAAATACAATGCATTTACCATTTCAGCGGCAAGTGAAGCGTCTCTTTCTCATAAGTTTCTCAGCCAACGTTGGAAATATTGGTGGTCGTACTTGACCAGATATTCATCAACCACAATCGTCAAACATAATGGCTTGACTTCACCCCTACACCCCACTTTTTGTCATATATCAAAATAAAATACTCTGGAAGAAAACAATGCATCTACCATTTTAGCATCAAGTACAGAAGTTTCTAGTAGACAATGTTAGAAATATTGGTGGACGTACATCAGCACATATTCATCATGCTCTATCGTCAAACATTATGGCTCGACTTTACCTCTACACCTCTATTTATTTTTATATATAAGAATAAAATACGATGTCAAATGATGCCAAAATGATTCCTTTCACTGCAAAAGCTAGTATTACAAGCCTTTGTATTGACCACGTGCACCAGACTTCCACTATTACACACATTCCACCTATTTAAATCATTAATAGTATGGTTTTGAATCACATTCCTCATTACTCGAGTTTCTGAATTTTTGTGGATTGCAGTAAATTTTTTGATTGCAAAATTGCATTAAAGCTCTATACTTAAATGCAATTGAGCTAAATTAATACTATGATGTATATCCAAAATGTGTCTTGGTTTTTTGTGTTTATTGGTAGTTTTTTTGTGCTTATGTTGTTTACAGGATTATGGAAGGATAAGTCTAAGCCTCCACTTCCTCTTGGACCTCCACCTTTTCCCACAATAGGAAACCTCCTTCAATTGGATAGAGGAAAGGGAACTAAAGCTCTATAGGCTCTTTCCCAACAATATGGCCCTCTCATGACTATCCACTTAGGCATGAAGAACTTAGTGAGTTATTCGCTATGAGCCCCCTTCTTTGTAAGGGGGAGAAGGCCTCTTCTTTGGAATATGTGGATACGTGTGAGATCTAATGTTAATCTCTATTCTACCTATTGTTAGGGTAAGAATCTTCTCCTTGAGCACTAACATGGCCAAGTGAGAATAAATGGTTTGGTTGCATGTTGGAAGACTTTGAATACACTGGGAATTACGATTAGGTGTAGGCTAAATTAGAATGGCCAACATTTCAGTGGGAAGTAACCCCCCTGAATTAGTAACTCTAAAAAAATGGTATGGCCTTATCATAGCATGATCCAAGAGCATGCTTTGAAGAGGTTCAAAATTAATATAAGTAGTATGCAAAGTATAAATTCCCCTATATGATTGAGCACTAGGTGACTATGACGGTAGTCATAGGAAGGATTGTTATAGAGGGAGAATCTTCACTCTCTAACACCTGTATCATGCAAAGGTCAAGTAGACTAGCAAACCCCTCTTAGGGTTCATAACTTTGAGTCTCATATAGTTTATAGGTCCCTATCACTCACTGATCAAATGGGAGAACGAGTGGCATGTCCTTTTCCTAGATATTGATGATTTCATCTATAAACATGGTGGAGATCACTGAACAAGTGAGTGGTTCTATACTAGAGGCTTTCTCAATCTTCATTTCATCCTTTTCTTCAAAATTATCTTTCAGCAAAACTTAAGGAATTTCACCCCCTTTCTTTAATATAACCACTTTAAGCTCCATAGGTTTAGTAACATTGACTAATTATGGGGGTTTCATAACCCCATTGGTAGATAGATGGTAATCAATATATAACTTAGGCTGCTTATGTATGGTTTCTTGTAGCATATCGAAAGATTTAGGATCCCTCTGGGCTATAAAGAGCTTTCATAGGTGTTGGAACCAAATTTCTTGAAAAAAGGTTGAGGGCATAGGCTTCATCATGTGTATCCAAGGTCTTCCTAATGTCATATTATAGTTGGTATCTTTGTGTATGACATAGAATTCAATTAGTATTATCTTGGGACCCAAAGTGGCTGGGAGTACAATGGTCCCTACAAAAGTAGATTTGAGACTATTATAGTCTTGCAAGGTGTTACACATTGTAGAATAGTTGGTTTCCCCATAACCAAAATTTTATAGGAAGGAAAAAGGGAAAATGTTGACATCTATTCCATTATCCACCATGTCTCTCTTCACATGACTAATTAAATACAAATGTCTAAAAACAAGGTTGGGTCTTCCCTCCTTACCATCTCAAAGTCAGGTGGAAGACTATAAAAATCAAATAAATAAGTAACCTCTTATTATCCCTGGCCATGTGGAAACATATTTAGATCAATGTGGTTTATTTGAGCATGTGGAGGAGGAGTAATGATGGATAGATGCACCAACCTAGGGCTTCTAGCAAGGAAGATTAATGATTACGAAAATTATGTAGTAAATTGAGGAAAAAAATATGGGAGAACATCTTGGTAAGATCTGAGATCAAATCATAGTTCCTCATAGGTTTTGGTATAGACATAATTTTTAAAAAAATTGAGGATGAAGAGTCATTCATTGATATTATCTAGTGTGCATAACGGTATTTTTCTCCTCTTCAAATTCTAACTAAACAACTCTAATTATTATGGTTTTTCCTTATACTCCCAACTAAGGAGTGACCTTAGTATTGGCAATACCAGAAGTGGAAGCTTTAGCATCATGGTTACATGTCATAGTGTGTTGATTATGTTAGATTGGGTGGTTTTATAGGCCACCCTATTGTTGATTTTAAGAAACATGTAGTTGGTGTTTAGGAAAATGGTTTTGGAATATTTCAAGATTCTGATTATGAGGGATGGTAAGGCCATTTTGATGGGTGTGGGAGTATATACTAGCATTCACCATGAACATATAAATAATTCTTTGCCTTTGATCTTTTGGGAGTCTTTGTATAAATTTAGTTTACTCCCTCTAGTTCTGAGAATCATGACCAATAATTGGGTGGAATAGGAAATAGGCATTGGTATCATATTTCATAGGCCTCATGTTTTACCACTATTGACTAAACCCTTATTATTTATTTGGTAATAGGGATAGTTCTGAAACTTTGGGAATTGCTCGACATGTTGATATTGATTTTGATTATGGTTTTGGTGATCCATGCTACATGGTGGTAGTCAATTAAAGTTCACCACATGAATGGAAGGATGAGGATTTTGGTTCATATTACCTGTATTGTTAGTGGCATTGGCATTTCTCATGGGCTAAAACTAATTATTAGTCACAAGGTTTGGACTTTTATTCTAGTTAGTGATGCCATCAATAGTGATGTTCCTATTTTAGTATGGTAGGTCCTTAGGGCCTTTGTTATTGGTATTTTTTAGACTTGTATTTTTAACTCCCCCATTATTTTGGTTTGGGGTGATCATACATCCATTGGTCCTGTAAGTTCATTGACCACTATCAATGGTAACCTAGTTAGTCTGCATAGGCATTGTCAAGATCTTCTATATAGGATCAATATGGGAATTAATGAACATCCTCCCTCATATCCTTATTAAGGGAGTGGATGAATAGGTTGTATAATTTTTGTTGATCCATGTGGGGTGTACTAGTGGAGGAATAAAAGACTCACTAACATTTCATGATGAAATGTGTAGATGATTGATTGTGTATTTGTTTGATGTGAAAAAACTCTTGTATATCATTCTTTAGGAGTTTATTCATATTGAAAACATTTTAAAAAATCATCCATGAGTTGGTGAAACTAAAACTAGTCAATCATAATTTCCTCAAGGTTTTTAGAGAAAATATGGGCAACAACCCCATCCCAAGGTATGAGTTCCTTAATAGTCATAACATAAGATTTGATGTGTGACTTGTGATATTTTTCCCATTTGAACTTGAAGAGTTTAGGTAGGGTATGTGGAACAAGAACCCCTCATATGATGAGATCAAGAGGCTCCTTAAGGTACTCAACATAATTCTCCATGTTACCAAAGAATGTTGTTTTCATGATAGGACTATAGTGGAAAGGTGGTATCATGTATGGATTAGTTTGGTAACCATTAGAATTGATAGCAGATGCTTGATATGGTGGCATAAAATAAGATATAAAATAGTTATTCAATTGAGTAGATTTAGAATGCATATGGAAGTAATAAGGAAGATTTTTAGATGTATGAGTAGTCATGGTTTGTTGCAATAGAGTATATTTAGTTTGCATGTACCTCAAGGATGCATAAGGTGGGATATAACTTATTTGTGGAGGAGTGTATGTGGGAGGAACATAACTTAGTGGTGTGAATAATGGTGGATTTTTTTTACCACCATATCATTTTACAAAGGCAAATCATAAGTGTACACACTCCCCATTGAGGTTTGAGTATGAGTCTAAGAGGATGGATGAACTTTTGAAATGTCTATGTTTGGGACCCCATGAGAAGCTATCTCACCAATGGGTTGGTTATAGGCATGATTTAATGGGAGTGTATGCTCTTGTTAAGGTAGAAACATGTAAGATTGGTGTTGTAGTGTTTAACGAGTTAGGTTTTAGATGAGAGGAGGAATATGAGATCATGTTAAGAGAATTTGGGCCCATCCCTTAAGCCAGAGCTTTCTATTTACTTTCTAGGTCATGAATATGACTTACTAGGATGTTGATGAGTTGGTCCATGCCATTGACTCTGGTAGGTCTAAGAGCCTCCTACATGGGAGGGGTGAAGGCATGGGATGTTTTATCTTGAGTCAATTTGTTTGGAACAAGAACCTTAGTGGAAGTGGTTACAGTTTATATCGGTGGGTTAGAGGCATCTTAAATCCTTATATGGGTATATGTATCCACTTGCATATAGTTAATCTCATCTTCTAAGTGGCGTATCCTTCCCAGATAATGATCATATTTATCAATTCTCTTTGCATCTAGTATTTGAAGGCTAATTGACAGTCTAGTGGCCATGCAAGGAGTGGTTGTGCCTCTTCTAGTGAGGGTCATAGCACTAGAGTTAATGTGATTACTCTCCATTTTGAGTACATCATATATCTCATTTCGCTACTCCTAGTTTAGTTGTTAGGATGAGAGTAATTATAGAATTAGTAGTATATATTGGTTTTGAAGGTTGGTTTTTTGTAACTCACCAACAATTGATCTCTAGGGTTGAGATGGCTTCTTCTATAGCCCTCTTATCCAATATATCTACCTATGTCCTATCCAAACATATTTTAGGGGTATATGAATACTTATAGAATAAATGTAAGGAAGAGGGGAAGTGGAGAAGGGAGAATATGAGAAGACAAAGAAAAGGAAAATATAAAATATATAAGTGTTTCAAGTCATGTTCACCAGTTTATATAGATGAATAGTATACATAAAACTTTGCACTTGACTCCCCAAGGTCATGTTGAGGCAACTAACATAATAAATGGGCTATGGATTAGTTTGGTTTTTAGGTGGAATGAGATTTATAATGGGTGGTAGTAATGAGTTCTCATGATCAAACCAAAAAACCTCCCCAACATCATGATACTCATTAAGAACATCAAGATTTGCATAAATAGTGCTCGAGAGTCCTTTAGTATCTGATATTACAAGGAGGTAAATTTCCTAATTAATATTATTCTTACAAAAATGAAGGATATTAGGTTGATTGATTTAAAAAAAGATATCTACTATGGCAAGTTGTCTATACCTAGTCAATTTCATCCACAAATGTGAATGATATAGAATGATGCTAGACCTGAGAAGAAGAAAGAGGTGAGAATGGAAAATTAGGCCTAGATAATGTTGTAATGACGGATTATTTTATGATGGAGGATAATGATTGATGGATCCATAATTCTTTCTTGTTCTTCTAGAGTTTTGAGATAGTAATTTTTGAGATGGAGGATTGGGATGGAAGAAAAGACCTATCTCCTAAGCTCAACATTGATATCAGAATGTATGTCAATGGTAAGGCTAGGTGCTCTAACCCTTAGAAAAATACATTCTATAATAATATTAGGTGTTTTTAGAAGTGTCATCTTAAAGGGATTGGGCAATGTGTAAGTTTCTGAGTTTATATGGATGGATTGTGTAAGGACTTGTGTTATTAAAATCATGGTTTTGTTTGTCTTGTGTTATTGAATAAGGCTTTTGATAATGGTTTTGTTTTTTTTATTTGTTTTTGAAATGTTTAACTGAAATGGAAACTAATTACTTGCTGAAATGAAATAAATGAAAATAGAGATCAGTAATCAAATTCAAATAGTATCAATGAACATTTTTTTCTTTTTAAAATGCTTTTTCAATGCATGTAAATTAGGAGAGTGAGAGATCTGTCTTAACTATGCTAATGTTATTGTTTAAATTTCTTATATGTAAGTGACATGGAGTTGTTTTTTATGTTTCTAATTGATATGTGAATGGATATACTATGAAAACTATGTTTTCCTAACATTCAAGTGATTCAATAAAAGTTCTAAGCTCCAAACAATAAATATTATGTGGTCCTAGAGTTTTCCTTTACCCAAAAAGTCAAAAACAAATTATTAATCTTTCTAATTATTGCACACTAGTTATGAACAATATATTTGGAATGGAAATGAATGATCTAAGTTCTTATTTTTATGATAAAATTAATTTAATACTATACTTAATTATTTAAGAAAATGAAAATTAGAATCATAGTGTCACCTCTTGTTTGCCTAGGTTTGTCTAGGGTTTTTCTACTCACCAATTGTTTGTTTTGAGAATGAAAAAACTTATTTCAAAACTAAAAAATAACTATTTTAATGGTTGTAAATATATAATCGAATCTCTAACATTTATGTAATGTCTATATGTAATATTTTTTCTGATAAAATCTATAGAGTGAATGCAAACAAGCAAATAAACTAATTACGATTTTTGTGCATAGATGAGATTAAAAAAATTGCTATCAAAACTTCATTTTCCAAAAAAATATTTAAGATAATACAATAATTAATGATAACTTAATGTAATATAATGAATAAAATAAATAAATATAATCTAAAAAAACCTTCAAATTGATCTTGATGTAGACTAGGTAAAAATAAGATATTTACTATGTTGTGGTCATAAGTATGCTACCTCTTTTACCAAAGTGAATATTTTATAAAATCTATAACAATAATGATGAATAAATGGTTATCAAAAGTGGAGAGGAAGAATAGAATCATAACTAAAAACAAGGAAAAATTGATTGCGGTTGACTGAAGACACATTTATAAAGACCTAGATGAAAGAACAATGGTTCTCCCAGTCTACAACTATGTAGTTGAAAATAAAAATAATCAAATCAAAGATCTAAAGAAATTAAAACCTATTTTGGATGTAAATGATTCAAAAATCTTAAGCTCTAATGCAAAAAAATTGATCCAAAATGAAGTCAAAATTGGCTTACTTTTATAAGAGAAATGGATTTTGTATAAAGGAGTTTAACTGAGTTGAACTAGGAATTGAATATATGGACTCAACATGATTGTAAATTGAAGAGGGAATGATTTGGGCCTGATTAAAGGTGAACTTAAGTTGGAAAAAAATAAAAATGTGACACTAAGTATATGAAATTCATCAAGGAGTTACTCTTGGAAACCAAAATTAGAAGGTAGAGTAACGGTAATATAACTGCCCTTATTTATAGGGGCGGTTATGTAACCACCACTTTTGGGGACACAATTACCTTTAAAATTTATAAAACTATCCATATTTTATAACATAACCACCTTCTTAGGATATAACTACCATAAAAATTTACACAACCACCATGATGAACCTATCAGTAATAAGATGATTTTGTAACCTCATAGGGTGGTTCCATCACCTGATAGGGTGGTTCTATTAGTGATGATTTTTTTTCAAAACAAGCTAAGGGGAACTGCAAGGGCCAACAAAAGGAGGATTTGAGAGGCCCATAATAGATGTAAATAAAAGAGGAAATAGGTTTAAATATTTCCCTTTTTAGCATTATTATAAATTCAAATCATCATTAATAGATATGTCGTGTCAAAAATATCACACTGTACAAAAATTTGGTACATATAATTAATGAAACCAACTTTTTTTTTAGATAAAGTGAAAAATTATATTTAGTTTTAATGTCTCAAAAGTTATTTACATTAATAGAGCCAATAAATTTTATATTGGATTAAGTGTTTCTCTCAATCATCATTTTTTATAACTAGTTATTAAGATGCAATTTAAGTCATGAGGAAGGAAACACTTTTCATCTTTTCTTCATCATTAATCTTACAATCGAATTGAAGGAAGCATACAGACTAAAAAAATGTAAAAAAGACATACTCTACTAACCCATTTCAAATATTAAGGTAAATTACTCATAACTCATTTGATGAATGGAAAATAGAACCTTATTTGTGTCCAAATGAGGTGCAGCCATCTTGGGGAAAATAAAATAATCATAATGAACAATGTGTGAAGAAAAAAAATAAAAGAACCATTTGAATAATTTTAATGTATCCATCATCTTAGGAAAACAATGCATTTATCATTTCAATAGCAAGTAAAACATCTCTTTCTCATAAGTTTTCTAGCCAACATTATAAATATTGGTGGTTGTACATGACCAGATACTCATTAAGAACTATCATCAAACCTAATGGCTTGCTTCACACCTACACCCTAGTTGTTTTCATATATAAAAATAAATATGGTGGAAATGATGCCAATATGATCCCTTTAAATTCAAATACTGGAATTTTAAGTGTTTGTATTGGCCATGCATATTTATATTACACATTTAAATTAATATAAATCAATGATAACAACTTGGCATGTCTATGTGCTAAAAATGGATTTAGAGGTTAAGAATGATATTAACTTGTAGGATATATATTCCTTTAGTTTTTTATAGAATGGGTTTAATTTTTACATAATTGATAATATATTATAGAGTATTCTCATCACATTGAAAAATTTTGTAATAGAGTTTTCACCTAGAATATATGCATAAAGATGTATGATCAATGTTTAATTACTATGAAGAATTATGAATAATACTTATTCGAATATTGAATATGATTTTCTTGTGTTTTATTCTATGAGTTATGGAATTACATGTACAAGAATGCATGTTATGTTTAACTCATTCATTATAAGATTTATTAGTGTTTAACTATATCTATTTGTTGCATAATATTTATGATTGCAATATATATGTGGAAAACCCTATCTGTCTATAAGTTTCTATAAGTTCTCCCTTATATTGTAAGGTTGTCCCTGTAATTAACATGTTGTAGTGAAACCTAAGAACTACTACTAACAATTTCATTATAATTATCATCAATTATCCTTGAAATAAGATTCACATATCCATCTTCCTTCGAGGAAATATAAAGTGAGAATCCTTGGGAAATTTTTCAAAGAAGATGATTGCTTCATTTTTTATCACATCCAAATCTTATGTGGAAGTGCGATTACTAGTTTTGAGCTTCAAGATCATATTATAACTAGAGGTGGCCATAGTAGTTTGGTGGAATTTTTTTTTGATCCATTGTCCCTCAATCCATCACTCTCTTGATCTATGTTTCTATAAAATCTCCTCTTTATTTGGAAACAAGTTTAGATTTGTGCTTAGCTCTTTCTCCAAGATAATGGAATATTTTTCTTAATTGACTTGTTACACCTGATCGTTGAGAATATAAATATTTTCTTATATGATGAATTTTTATTTGAATATATTTCCAAAAATTCTTTATTCTAAATGTGAAGATAATGTATAATTTTTTTAAGTTGAGGACTGCAATAAACATTATGGACCCACCTTTAGGAGTTGGTTTATTCAACACTTATTTCATAAGATCATTTACATTTGGGTATTTAAACCATGTCAATTTAAATCTAATGGGTGTACCAATCAGAGTTTCATATTTTTTATGTTGAGGGAAATAAATTTGTTATGACTCTAACACTGTAATAAAATTTGATTGTAGGATCCAACTTTGATTTAACCAATGATTAGAGGCAAAAACTCTATCAATACATTTAGTGATGTTAAAAAAACCAATTATTTTATTAAACCAAATGAAAAAACTAAATTTAAATTCAAATTCCTTAAGGTTATTTCATTAACAAAGCTAATTAAATCCAATCAGGATTGAGAGTTTCTCTCAATTCTGTCCCTTTTCTCACTGTTTCTTAAGATGCAATTGAAGTTACAAGCAAACAAAAACTATTCTTCTTTTCTACACAAGTGATTTTACAATAAGATTGAAAGAAGAATACACATAAAAAATGAAAAATGAAAATATAATTTCAATATTACTAAAGCTTGGGTTTTGAAAGGGAACCACCCTTTTACAATAGAGAAAAAGATAAAACAGTCAAGGCATAGTGAAATACCTCTTCCAACAGTAACTAACATAAGCTAATTAGAGGCTATAAACTAGCTAATGGTGACAGAAGCGAGTAAATAAAAGAATCGTTAGAAGTATTAGAATGTGTAAGTCATCTTGTAAAAAAACACTAAATTTACCATTTTAGTGGTAAGTAAAGCATCTCTTCTACAGAATTTTCTTAGCCAACATTAGAAATATTGGTGGTCTTACATGACAAGATACTCATTAAGTGTTACCGTTAGACATAATGTCTTGAATTCACCCCTACACTCAAATGTTTTTCATATATAAAAATAAATACAATGGAAAATGATGCCAAAATGATTAATTTCACCACAAAGACTATAATTTCAAGCCTTTATATTGAACACGTGTATCAGACTATCATTATTACACATATTTCACATATTTAAACCATTAATAGTATGGCTTTAAATCACATTCCTCATTTCCTAAGTTTTTGAATTTTTGCAGATTGAAGTTAATTTTTGAAGTGTGGTATTACACTAGAAACACTTTCAAATGGTATAATAAATCTCTTGCCTTATCAACTTCTAGCTTGTATTTAAACATAAAACCTGATAGCATTGGATATTCTTCAAATATTCTAAATGTAGGTTCGTACAAATAAATCCATCTGGTATTACCATCTTTTAAAAGTTTTTCCCCAGCAGTTGTTCCAATGGCTAATTTTTGAAACTCTAGAAATATTTTTGGGCTATTTAACATGTATGCTTGCAAGTCATAAATAAGATCCTCCACTTTTGCTACATTTTTAGAGGTACCTATAATTTTGTAAGAAATATTCATTCTATGTGCCATGCAATGGATTGGATTCATATATGATGTAACTATTGTTTATACTCAAATAAAGAGACTAGATATATTACCCTACATTATTGATGCACCATCTACACCATTGCACACTAACTTGGTTCCTATATCATAATAATCCATCCCAATAATATCCATCAAGTTAAAAATAACCAACATTATAATTTTTCATCACTTTATTTAACGATAATAGGTAAAGTTATCTTTAGTGCTTCTCAAATGGATAAACATGCATGCAAACCCATGATGTATTTTTAATTGTTTCTACATCATCAATTGACAATTAGATACATTGTGTTCTTTTACTTTATCTTTCAATTACTCATTTTCAATCATTACATAGAATTTTTATATCTCCTAAGCACAAATATCTGACCAATGTGATTGAGGAATGTTATGCAATCTAATATGATGAAATAAAATCTTTAATCTAAAAAAAATAGAGACTAGTCTACCTCTTTTCATAATGTGATATAAAGTGCAAAATTGTATACTTTTGGCAAGTAGATTTCCCCAAGTAAATTTTCCAAAATGAGCTACGATTGTTCCTCCTTTTTGAATGAGGTGTTGTTGATGTTTCTGATGATTTTCATACTCTACTACATTATATTGATGTATGCATTTTTTTTTTCATTTTTCCATTTCACTATTATTTTGATTTGTCCATCTTGGTCTTTTACTAACTCACATGTTTTGCCATGATGTTTCTCAATTTTGTCTAACCTAAGCTACATTTTATGGTTCTTTCCAAGTTTCCAAATGCATCTCATATATTTAAATTATGTTGGTGTTTTAATAGTATTTTATTATTTTATAGGTTTAATGAATGGGTATTTAGCTACCTAGTCAAACTTAAATCATCTTCCAATTGTCCAGGTACTTTTCTTCTCTTACACATATTTTTAGCACTTTTTTCAACTAAATATTGTGTTGGTTAAGTAGAAATCTCATCTAGTATTAGCTAATCATCATAGGCATCTCTGATGATTTCCTTCAATCTCTATTTCTTTGAATTCAATGAGGTAATTTCATACCTAAGGATGTCTTACAGTGGAGGCATATCTTCAAAATGGTTATCAGTGGGTTATACTTGTAAAATGGGTATAGACCTTGTAATTATTATTAAAAAAAAATTCTTAATAAGAAACTTTAAATAATTAATAATACAATAAATCATATAATATTTAGTACCTCTATTTGGAATTTGAGACCTAGGGACATCTTTTAGTGGAGGCATATATTAGATATTATTATCATTGGATTATGCATGCAAAATGGTTACAGACTAATTACTAACAAATATTTTAATAAAAGTGAAAATAAATAACAAAACAATAAATCAAATAACATGTAGTACCTCAATTTGGCATTTCATACCTAGGTATGTCTTCTAAAGATGACATATCTTTGATCATGTTATCAATGTATTTTGCATGCAAAATGGTTGTATAATTATCATTATTATTGAACCTTATATGAAAGTTCAAATAATTAACAATACAATTACTTAATATTTGGTACCTCTATTCAACATTTCATACCTAGGTACATATTTGAGTGGATGCATATATTCATTACTATTATCAATGGGTTTCGGAATAAAAATGGTTGTAGACATTAATTATTATTGAACCATAATAAGAATTAATAAATAATAACAATACATAATTTAATATTTATACTTATGTTTGCATTCTATCTAAAATAAGATAATAGGTTGTTCTATTTTTTAAACTTCCCTCATGTTTTAACACACTCAACATAAGCCATAAAATCAACATTGTAGAAAAATGACATTTGGTTTTAGTCATCTGAATGTTCCTTATAGTATTCTGACATGCCGAGCACCTTCTTACTTCATTTGATGTGTTGGGAGATAAACCGGAAGCACACAATTTGATTACCAAACCAAGCAACTTAATATGCGGAAATTAACCAGATTCACCAAGTAACTAGAATTCAGAATAACACATGATATGAGAGACAATACCAAATTGTATTAACACTTTATACAGAAAAGAATACAATAAAGAAGATGCCACTTCTTCTCCACCACCTTACAGAGGTTTCCCACACCTCAAGTGAATAGTAATTCTCCTCCCCAAAGCTCTCCCTCTCAGGTCCCAACACCCAACTCAAATACAGAGTTGGTGTTCACCTCCCGTGCTCCACGCACAACACAAGTGCTCCACGCACTCCACAAGCACTCCACGTGCTCCACAAGTACTCAAGGTACTTCAAGTAGATCTCCCATGAATCTGCAACAACCTGCAATTCAACAGACCATACTTATGGAAGGAACTCACTTGCCTTCCTCTTGCTCTATCCGAGTACACACCTGTACTCCAAGTAGATCCTGCCTGATACTGCTCCCTGTTGTGTTGCTGTCTATATGACCTTGCACACCTACAAATCAAACAACAGTTCTGCTCACCTGTGAACCTCGACCTTGCACACACATACACCTGCAGATCAATGATCTTACTTACCATGTAGATCTCCTATATAGGCCATGCAACTGTGACCAAGATCCTACACTCTTGAAAAACCCAGCTGGCTCTCCAATCCAGCACCAACACACCTGGTACTGAGGCACTAGGAGGAACACACCATTGCTCTACCTCACACACAGAAGGAGCTTATAATTATGCTCTCTTACTCCCTAGCACACTTTTCCAATACAACCATGAGTCTATTATATAGATCTCATCCAAACAATAATTAGACATCTAATTACAATAATTAGATCCGCAGCTATGAGTCTAAAATTAGCACTCATCATGCAAACACTTGGTTCGTTAGCTAACTGCCCGTAATTAGCTCGCAGTCGAACCACACAGGCGACCGACGCCGGTCCCTGTCCGCCTGGGGGTCGCCGACGCCGGCCGATCTATGACCGACGTCGGTTGCTTCCTTATCTAATACTACCGACGTCGGTTGGCCAAACCAAACGCCAGTCTCCGTGACACTCAGCAACTCATTCTGCAACCTCCTCCATGTCTGCATCAGTGAAGCTTTTAGCTCCACAATCCTAACAATCTCCCACTTGGGGATAAACAGCTGCATTGTACCTGTACCTGTACTCCATCTAATCTATTTCCTGGTTTGTATCCCTCTTCAAGCTCCCACCTGAAGACAACCCACCACACACCCTGTGATGTACCACCTGTCATCCGAGTACCCTGCCACATCCGAACCTACAACACCTGTAGTGAAGTCCTGACCCTGCATAGCAACACCTGTTGCCGGTCCCTCTCAAAAACCTGAGAACCCACTTCCCCGAATTGGCTCCTAACTCTCTGACAGCTCCCACTGCATGGGAATACTCAGGTCTATACCAGACCTCATGTGATTTCGGACACTGTACCTGTCCAGCCCTTAGTGTGCTCTGGCTCTGCATCTTGAACCTCGCCAACACCTGATTCACATCAGCTCCCACTCGAGACAAAATCAACCTGTGATCTCCATGCCTCCCATGTCAAAAAATTCCGCTGCTCCAAACTCCTCCTGACATGCCACTGAACTAATCTTACCCTTAGCTCAGCAAAACCCTGTATGTACAAACCTGCTAGCTAGCAAATATACCATCCACATACAGCAACAAAATGATGTTGCAATCACCATCCCCCTGGTAAGTCAAATCACAGTAGTTACCCTGACATTGACTGAAGCCATGCTCCGTCCTCCACCTGTCAAAACCTATACCACTGTCCTGCAGCTCCACAAGACCATATACCTGGTCTTCCGTCTCACGTATCCGTTCTCTCTATTCTTCTACTAAGGTATCCATTCGTCTCTGTGCTTTCATACCTGCTGGCAACCCTACCAAAACACACCTGTTTGGTTCTCCTCCAAGGAATCACATCCTCATCCATGCCAAGCTCACACCTATTTCCTGGATCCTTCCTGCTCTACAATCAGCAACATGTATGAAGAAGAGGAACACGAATTTGAGGGCCTACTTACGCCTTCAGTCCTCTGTATGGGTGTTTGAGACTCCTTGACAACATGCTGTCCACCCAAAATTCGTTACAGTGACCGACCTCGATCACCCCACAGTCTGCATCCGACCGACGTCGGTTCCATGCGTCTGTACCTGACTACCAACCTGCCAGCGCTGGTGTCCCTGCTGCTAATGTCGGTCCTCATGACCGACATCGGTCTTACATACTGCCGACGTCGGTCTCCTGACCGACGTCGGTCTTACTCTGCCCGACATCGCCAGCTTCGGTCTGCACATGACCGACATCGGCACCTGTCTGTTCGACGCCGGTTCCTCCTGACCGACATCGGTACCTGTGTTCACCTGTGAGTGATGACTTTTTACCCGCGAGCTTCTTTGAATCAAAACCCATGTCCAAACTGCCCTGCTCAGAAGTATCCAGCCACATCCACTGGGTTCTGTCTGCCATCTCCTCCATAAACACCAAGGCTTTCCAGTTCTTAAGCCTGTCAAATATATCTGTCTTCCGCTTAAGAACATGCATCTCCTTCCTGCTCATGTGACCAAGCCTACGAAGCCACGTCTCCGCAACAAAAGAAGAATCAGTAATATAAACAAGTAGATAAAGGATACCTGTTCTCTTACCACCAGCTAATTCAAGTGCATCCGCTGTGAGAGTTCTTGTGCATCTCTCATCACCCAATCTTTCTGAAGAAATTAGCCATATCTCCAAACCTGGGACCTGCATGACCTTCATCAACCCCTGTGTGTTGGCCACCTGCAATTTCAGCTTCACTTCCCCTTTGCCAATTCTTTGGCAAGGCTTACCAGCTCCTCTACCTAGGGCTGCATGGAAAGAGGCAACCGAATCTTTTATCCAAGATTCAACTTTATCCAAGAAACCTCCAAGAACATCCTGTGCAATAACACCTGCAACATCTGCTTCTTCAGTTTCTTCATGCTGATCTGCTACCAACCAACAATAATCTTTTACCTGCTCTTTCTTTCCATAGGACCGTGAGTGACCATCTGTGCTTTTCAACTCCTCCATTCTTAGCTTACTTTGATCTGCTGTTGCTCTACTCCCACTCGATCAGAAACCCCTGAGAGTGCCCTGTAACCAAACACAAAACCTGCTTCCTCCAACCTTAGCTCTGATACCACTTGTTGGGAGACAAACCGGAAGCACACAATTTGATTACCAAACCAAGCAACTTAATATGCGGAAATTAACCAGATTCACCAAGTAACTAGAATTCAGAATAACACATGATATGAGAGACAATACCAAATTGTATTAACACTTTATACAGAAAAGAATACAATAAAGAAGATGCCACTTCTTCTCCACCACCTTACAGAGGTTTCCCACACCTCAAGTGAACAGTAATTCTCCTCCCCAAAGCTCTCCCTCTCAGGTCCCAACACCCAACTCAAATACAGAGTTGGTGTTCACCTCCCGTGCTCCACGCACAACACAAGTGCTCCACGCACTCCACAAGCACTCTACGTGCTCCACAAGTACTCAAGGTACTTCAAGTAGATCTCCCATGAATCTGCAACAACCTGCAATTCAACAGACCATACTTATGGAAGGAACTCCCTTGCCTTCCTCTTGCTCTATCCGAGTACACACCTGTACTCCAAGTAGATCCTGCCTGATACTGCTCCCTGTTGTGTTGCTGTCTATATGACCTTGCACACCTGCAAATCAAACAACGGTTCTGCTCACCTGTGAACCTCGACCTTGCACAAACATACACCTGCAGATCAACGATCTTACTTACCATGTAGATCTCCTATATAGGCCATGCAACTGTGACCAAGATCCTACACTCTTGAAGAACCCAGCTAGCTCTCCAATCCAACACCAACACACCTGGTACTGAGGCACTAGGAGGAACGCACCATTGCTCTACCTCACACACAGAAGGAGCTTATAATTATGCTCTCTTACTCCCTAGCACACTTTTCCAATACAACCATGAGTCTATTATATAGATCTCATCCAAACAATAATTAGACATCTAATTACAATAATTAGATCCGCAGCTATGAGTCTAAAATTAGCACTCATCATGCAAACACTTGGTTCGTTAGCTAACTGCCCGTAATTAGCTCGCAGTCGAACCACACAGGCGACCGACGCCGGTCCCTGTCCGCCTGGGGGTCACCGACGCCGGCCGATCTATGACCGACGTCGGTTGCTTCCTTGTCTAATACTGCCGACGTCGGTTGGCCAAACCAAACGCCAGTCTCCGTGACACTCAGCAACTCATTCTGCAACCTCCTCCATGTCTGCATCAGTGAAGCTTTTAGCTCCATAATCCTAACATGATGCTTGTATCTTATCATTTGACACATATATGTTGTCATCTGGCACCAACTTAATGTCATTCAACACCTGGTTGCTTTCATCTAATACTTGGTTATTATTTTTTTTATAAAAGTTTGCAATCACCTGTTACTTAGTCCATAGAGATACAATAAACAATTTAAATAATGTGAAATAATCATCCAATATATTATTTGAATGTTTAAACATTTATTTTGAATATAAAATGAATGAACAACTCAAAATTCAACATGGAAAACATGAGATAACTTGATAATAGATAAGTAAATCACCTACCAAATAAATAAACCTACACATTAAAATAAGTATTTATACTTAAAAATTACTATGAGAGATTCTATCCATGCACAATTGTGTACTATATTCTAACACCTAGTTGTTGACTCTAACACCTTCTTCCTATCATCTGACACCTAGTCATTATCATCTGACACTTATTCCCTATCGTTTAACACCAATTTTTTTATCTCCCAACACTAAGCTATTATCGATGACACCTAATTATTATCATCTAACACCTACTTGTAGTCAATCAACTAATGGTTTTAGAAACTTGATAGTAGATATCGATGTACTAAACTTGAGATAGTTTAATGTACTCAAGGAATGAATACCATCAGGGCATAAATTCTAATATATTATATATATTGTTGAATTCCCCTAAGTTAGATTTCTTGGTACCGATGATAAACATTTATAAGAAGAAATTTATTATAAAAAGTAGGCAGGCTGATCCTTACATTTAAATTCTATGCTAAAATTTAGGTCATCCCTCAATTTTAGTCACCCCACATAATCACCAAATTTTGACCTAAAAAAAGGGAATATTCATTAATTAAAGAATATTTTCTACTTAAAAAATCCCTAGAAGGAAACATACACATAAAAAATGGGAAAAAAATAAATTAATATTAGTAAAGCTAGGGTTTTGAAAGGGAACCACCCTTTTACAATAGAGAAAAAGATAAAATATTCAAGGCATAAATAAATACCTCTTTTAGTAGTAACTATCATGGGTTAAAGACAAAATGTAAACTAGATGCAGACCTACAATAGTGCTAAAATTAAACATATTCTACAACCCTCCCAAACAATTCTCTTTTAAGGATGAAAGGGACATATTTAATAGTTTTAGGTTATTTTTAAAGCAACCTTTCCCCTTATTATAAACCATTTTTGAATCTCTCCCATCTTCTAAATCCATAAAAATAGGTGTAGATATCTTGAATGAATCCAATGGTTGAGAATTCATTAAAAGGATTCATGCAACAAAGTCTTCCCTTGCTCGTATTTCCTTCAAAATTATCCTTTCCTCAATTTTCTTCAATGTATTTCTATGTTATATTATCCACCTATTTTTTCCTTCCACTCTTTCCATCAGCGTTGGTTCTTCCTTTTTTTTTCATAATTTCCTTTCTTTTCCATAAATGTTGCTAATACCAAATCTAAATCTACACTTTCATCCTCACTCTCATTGATAACTTGAACTGTTAAATGTTATAGAACAACATATTTCTACCATATATTCCCTTATGTGTGTTTTGTTTTAATTATCCTAACTCATTTTAAACATTAATAGAATTTACTTCTAACTCATCTAAAAAAAGGAAAATACCAATTTTTATTCACAGGGTTTGAATTTTTATTTTGGCTAGTGATGCCATAAATAATGGTGTTCTTATTTCAATTTAAGACCTAAGGGAATTTTTTATTGGTAATTTTAGGACTTATATTTTGAAACCCCCCATTCTTTTGGTTTGGGTTGATCATACATCCATTGTTCCCATAAGTTCATTGACCAGTATCAATGGTCACTTGGTCAGTTTGCATAGGCACTTTAAAAATCTTCTTTATAGGATTGATATGAGAAATTTTGAACATCCTCCCCCATATCCTCATTAATGGATTAGATGAAGAGGTCACATAGTTATCATGTATCCATGTGGGGTGCACTAGCAAAGGAATATAAGACTTGCTATCATCGCATGATGAAATGATTAGCTGATTGAATGTGTTTTTATTTCATGTGAAAGAATTCTCGTATTCCATTCTTTAGGAGTTTATTCATTTCAAATATTTGAAAAAATCATCTATGAGTTGGTGAAAATAGTATATATACCCATCAAGGAGGAGGTAATACTATTCAAGTGTAATTTCCTCTAGGTTTTTAGAGAAAATATGGGCAACAAACCCATCCCAAGGTAGGAGTTCCCTAACAATTATAACATAAGATTTGACATGTGCATTGTGATATTATTCCCATTTGAACTTGAGGAGGTTAGGTAGGGGATGTAGAAGAAGAACCCCTAATATTTTGAGATCAAGAGGATCCTTAAGTTACTCAGCATAAGTCCCTATGTTATTAAAGTTTATTTTTGTCATGTTAGGACCAAAATGAAAAGGTGGTATTGTATAGGGGCTAGTTTGGTAACGATTAGAATGGATATTAGATGCTTGATAGGGTGGTGTAAATTAAGACAAAAAATAGTATCAACTGAGTAGATTTAGAATACATATAAAAGTAATAAGGAATATTTTTATATGTACAAGTATCGATGGTTTATTTCAATAGATTATATGTAGTTTACACATATCCCAAGGATGTGTAAGGTGGGATATAACTTATATATGGAGAAGTGTATATGGGAGGAATATAACTTGAAGGTGTGAATAATGGTAGATTATTAACAATCACATCATTTTACAAATGTAAAGCATGAGATTACACACTCCCCATTGAGGTTTGAGTAGGAGTTTGGGAGGATGGATGAACTTTAGAAGCATATGAGTTTGGGACACAATGAGTTTGTATATCCCAAAAGGGTTGGTTAGAGGCATAATTTGGTGGGGGCTCATTTTCCTCTTGAGGTGGAAATATGCAGGTTTATTATTGTGGTGTTTGATGGGTTATTACTTGGAAAAGAGAAGGAAGAATTTGAACTTATGATAAGAGAATTCAGACCCATCTCCCATGCTAGATATTTCTAGTTGCTTTCCAGGTCATGTATTGGACTTATTAGGGTGTTGATGAGTTGGTCCAGGCCACTTACTGTGTTAGGTCTAATAGCCTCTTGCATTGGAGGGATGGAGGAATGGGACTGTTTAGCTTGAAGACATTTATTTGGAACAATATCCCCATGGGTAGTGGTTACAATTTGTGTTGGTGGGTTGGAAGTGTCTTAGCTCCTGTTATAGGTATACAAAGTCACTTGCATACAATTAACCTTGTCTTTTAAGTGGTATATATTATATACATATAATATTTTAAAACTTTATCAATTATTGATGCTTTCTCTCTTATAATAACCTATAAAGTCTCAATCCATCTAAATGCATTCCTTAAAGGGTGTATTGGGAAACGGGTCAATAGACTATTATTGCTTCATAATATTATTGTCCCTATACTACCACTTGTTATCATTCCAACCATCTCCTAAAAATAATTTCATAATCTTTGCCTCCTATTTTTCACACTCTTCTAGTCATTTTTGGCCCTCATTTGCATTTCCCTAGCCTAAAATACTACTTTGATGGTTTATGATACACTGTCAAACCCATCGACCATGTACTCTAATTGAAAATTTTCATTTACAATCTAGGTCAGCCCTTAGTTAACCTAGACAAGAAACTAATTTATTTTTGTCAATAAAGATATAGAGTCGATTAGGATGACCCTCTTAGCTAAAATTTTGAAAAGGACTAGGGTTAGATTCAGCTATATAAACACATTCATTTAATCATTTCTTAGAGAAGAGAAGAAGAGATAGATATTATTCATTTGGTTATCCACCATTGTACTTGCGTAGAATATCTTAAGGTTTCATACTTTCTTTAGAGATATAAATCTTGTCTTGTGGATAAATATTTTGGATGCATTGATAAGTTGTGTATCCCAGAGCTGATTTATTCTTCTCATCCTTACATACAAAAATAACCTCTTGCAAAGCACCTTATCCAAGGTAGAGATTGAGGCTTGGTGTTTTCATCTTTAATGGTAAGTATTCCTAATTTTGTTCATCTTTTGTAGGAGTAGATATATTAGCATGTGTACTTTTCTCCCATACATTAGGATTTCATATACATTAAAGTGAGTATATGTCTTCTATGTATGTTTACTTTTAATGTTTATTTCCCCCACTTTGTGCTACAAGCTTTAGTGAGAACTAGATTAGAATTTACTTTGATTTTGTCATTTACTTAGTGAATATGGAAACATAGGACCTAGTTGGGGTTTTGAATAGTTTGGCTTGACTGGAGGCTTTGGAACCTTCCCTAGTGATATTATTATGGTATGAGATCCCTTGTCTAGGTCTAACAGATTCATCTTGGTCATGACCATGAATATCTAATGTATCAATAATCATAAGTCTAAGTAGGAATTATCTTGTTTGAGATAGGATCCATTTATAGATCAGTTGCATTTCCCTTTCCAAACATTTTGGGTAACCCAACATGAATATAACCCTTGCAGGTTTTATTTCACACTATAATTTTTATCATTTTATTATATTTTTCTATATTTATAGTACTGTATTGAATAATTAGATATAGTTCTAACTTTTTATGTGAAGGTTTAACACATAGTCACTTCAAAATGACTTTGTTTTATGTGTACAAGGTTTCATCATCTACAAGTTACTGGAATGAGTAGTTCAATATAGTATTATTCTTCAATTCTACATTAGTATACACTATGAAATAGTTTGACACTATCTTATATTTTATGCTATCAACATATATGTCAATGAACCTTATCGAACATGTTAGCTATGTTTGTTATTCTTCTTCAACATACAGGGTTTTATAGAACTTGGTAGAACTAGTTGACCCAATTTATAGAATTTGAAAGCAACAATTAAATAGTACAACAAAAAAAATTGCAATCTAAATCATCTTTATTCCCACCAAGGTTCCCTTCTCATCTCTCTCTATCATTTTAGTTCTTACTTTAGTTCAATTTTTCATAAGTTAGCACTCTTCAAGACTACAAACCTACAGCTAGTTAGGTTGACCATGTCAACTTAGCTATATAGTCTATCTTATGTCTAAGAGACATAGTTGACCTATTTGACTCTATTCTTAAAGACCTTGCTTTTGTAGAACAGTAGTGACCTAGTCAACTCTATTATGTATTTTTTGCATACAATTTCATCTAAACCAACTCTATAATATTCTTAATCAAAAAATTAGCATATATTTAATAGTAATTACTTTACATTTCCTTTTTTTTAATTGTTTGCATGCTTATAAAAAGTCACATAGTCTAAATAGGTAATTTTTTTAAATTATCATTTTAGTTACACTATTTTACTCTTTTTCACACACTTCCAAATCACTTTACATTTAAAAATCATTAAACATTTGTCTTTGTAAGGCCTACTTACTTGGATTTCATCACCAAGAGGGAAATTGACTTGGTTTTCTGGCCAAGTATAAATATGTCGTTAATGGTATATATTGGTAAAGCACCTGACACCTTTTATCACTATAAGATTTTTAAGTGAGGGGGTAGGTTCCTATAACAAGATATTACTATTGACAATGTATATCCTTTTCAGCCTAGATGTTCTAAAACCAATTTTAGACTACTTTCTAGTTCCCTATTTTAGCTAACATTCCTAAAAACATTAAATTCAAAACTTTATAATAATCTAATAACACTTGGGGTAATCAATTAGTTATCATTTAATTTTTAGTTGCTTGCTCTTTGATCATTTTGTGTGGTATTAAAAAACTTTCATTAACTAGCATTGGTGTAAGGTTTGTGCTACATGCCCTAATTGGATTAATCACATTGATCTAATTTTTTTTATGTTTGCTTTCATTCTTGCTTCAAACTATCTAGAATTTTTTTTCCCTTATTATAAAACATTATCATCTAGGTTGCTACAGTCTCTTATAGACTGTGTTTTTCACCTTTTTATTAACATTACATAGTCACCCTGAAAGACTATGTATTTTTGTCTCTTTATTATGTCCCTTGTCCAGTAGTACATAGTTCATCCATATGACTAAATACTCTTCTCAGCCTATGTTTTAGAAATACCCTATCAACCTAATCAATTCTATACCTATTGGTTGACCCTATTATTTTTTGGTCTATGTTTTATTTATCTGGATGACTCCTTTCTCTATCTAGCCAACTCTATCCATGATTCTCCTTATTCTTTCCTAAATTTTATTTCATCAAGCATCATGAAATCACCTTTCATATTCTTCTTGGACAACCTGAATCCATTTAGACACTATATGTGGTTATTTTTTCTTTGTAAATTTTCTTATCTTTTCTTCATCTTTTTAGACTTTGGGGCATCTTGTGATGCCCATCCACATGTTACTTTAGTGTTTGAGTCATCTTGTGATACCCATCCCTACATCCAATTACCCATTGGTGCATATTACGATGTCCACTCTTATTCTACATTGCATCATACCAAACTAATTCAGCTTTAAGAAACCTTTTGAGACACATAGGCTTGTATTTCACATGTTCCTCCTTGATATAAGTGTTAGCGTAAATATATCCATTCTTAAAAATCTTTATATATGCTATCTTTTTAACACTTTTTTTAGGATACTTACAGGGGTCTCACCCTCTACAATAGTCCCTCTTTTCACAAACCTTATTCCCTCCATCTATTCCTTTGGTTTCTCTTTTCTCATGAGTTACATTGTAAAACCATGGATAAGACCTAGTCTTCCTCATGATTTTCTCTATGTTCTCCTTATTTCCTTACTTTCCAATTCTTTTTGACACCCCTTGGGTGTTTCCTTTTGTGAGTTACAGTGTAAGACCATAAATAAGACCTGGCCTTCCTCGCAAATACTATCTTTATACCATTTAATTTTTACATACTTTGTGCACCCTCGTGAGTTTATCTTTTATGAGTTGCAGTGTAAGACTATGGATAGGATCAGGCTTTCCTCATAAATCACCATCTTTAAATTTAGTTTTCCCTCTCAAGAATATTTCACAATGGTCAAAAGTCTTTTATCTTTGTTCTCACCTTTGAATTTTACTTCTTTTATAGATAAAAATTGCATAAAAATAAAGTTTTAGCATGTTCTTCTACACTTACCTCATTCTTATGATAAGGAATCACACTTTATTGCCTTTGTATCCATTTTCCACCCTTTGTCACATTTTTGGTAATTTTAAGTAATTCAAATTATTTCATGTTCTAATTCCTATTGATTTCCTTTCCTTTCAATCCACATTGAATAAGCCAAGGTCAAAGTCAAGATATGACTCTTATTTCACCTAAATTAATGAAACTCTTAGACACCATGATCTCTAAGTTATCTTTTAACAACCAATTCCAAAGTATTTAGATGAAATTCATCTTTAACACCCATGTTTGGTTTTCCAAATCTATATAGAGGAGTAATAGAAAATGCCATCATAAAATCTAAAATATAAATCATTTGAAATAAAGGGGAATGATACAAAACTTAACATTCAAAAATTTAAAAATTCAAAATCACATAAAAAGATGTAATTCAAAGCACATCTCCTATCTATAATCAAATCTCAAACTCCACAATTGACCCTATAATAGATTTGAGTTCTATTGAAGTGTGGTAGGATAGTTTATTGGAATAGGAGAATTCAAAAAACTCTATTTTGCTAACTACTTTCTCATGCAAGTACCTAATCTTAATAGTAGACTAGCATATTTATAAGGATCCTAAGGAATGAGGAACACATTATGGAAAGATAGGTCCATATTAATTTTCATGCATATACCCTTCATGGAATGATCTACATACTTCATTTGTTGACCAAAGACTTGTGTGGCTAGGAGAAGTTTTTTAGAGTCCATAATGTTGAATGTCCTCTTATTTTGACAAACCTAATTTGAGTGTCTTGACTTCAATAAAGACATCCTTTGCCTTGATTTTCCATTCATTCTCACCTCCACCCATCTCATTTCCCCCTTGATAGGCACATCTGATTCTAAATATATTTTACCTTCTTCTATATTATCTTTTCTTCACATCTTCAAACATGCTAGCACCTCTTTGTTTCAATTTTATCTTTCCTTTGAACAAAATAATATGCTTGAGCAACTATGTATTACTTTATTTATATTGTTGCTTTACTTTATTTTATAATTTTTTATTGTTATACTACCCCTTTTTGTAGACACCTGAGTCCATTTCTACGTTTATGTAGTTTTTGAATTGTTGAGTGAAGTTGGCTTGTTATTTCTCACTTACAAATGTTGGTTTCCCTTTTATGCACTTTTTTCATTGATAATTGAGTAAGGATTGTTAATTCTCCCTCATCAATATTATTTTACTATTTTTTCTTATCCATCTTTGTTTAAGTAAGGATTGTTTCTACTTTCACATTGATGTTTGATTACCATTTTTGACATGTATCTTTTTTTTGACTTGGTGAAATTGCATTTTTATATAAGGTTTACTTATTTGAGTTTTTTGGTCTTCAGTAGCTTTGACTTTTTAGTTAGTTGATTTACTCTAAATTTTGACTTGGTAATTTAGTTTAACATACCATTTGTCACTTGATCTTGCCAAATTTCTATGTATGTCCCATCCACATAGAATTAATAATCTTGTCTTCCCTGTGTTTGTTTATTTTTTATCTTTAGTTATGTATCCTTGGGTTTGTTCAAATTAGTCTATGCACCCTCCATGATCAAAACTATAAACACAATAGGTAACCATCCAAAGGTAAAGGTAAATTCAAGGTATGTAAACATTATTTTTATATTAAATTATTTTTAGTTATTTTATGGTTTAAAATACTATAATTTATTTAGCTTCACCATTATGTGTTGTTATGCTCTTTTCTTGAAGCATCATCCCCTATTGTACATGAGTGACACGTGATGAGATTTGAGTGGGGCATATGTATACACATAATACTTTAACATTTTATAAATTATTTATGCCTTATATCATGTAAAAACCCATTGCATCTCAATATCTCTTAATGCATGCCTTAAGGAGTGCATCGAGAAAGGGGTGGACAAACCATTGGTGCTTCGTAGGATTGTTGTCCCTATACTACCAATTGTTATCATTCCAACAATCTCCTAAAATATTTCCTTAATCTTTGCCTCCTCTTTTTCACCCTCCTATAGTCATTTTATACCTTCATTAGCCCTTACCTAGCCTAAAATCCTATTTTGATGGTTTACGATATAGTGTCAAACCCATCGACCATGTACACTAGTTGATAAAACTCATTTGGAGTCTAGGTCAGCCCTTGGTTGGGGTGGGTATTCAAAGGAATAGGCGAGTTGGTGGGTATTATTTTTAGTAAAGGAGAGGTTGTGAGTTTAAAACCCTTTATTCAGTAGACCCTCCAAATTTAAAAAACCCACTAAAGTTATCTACAGCTAACTAATTTAGAGACAAAAATCATATTTAAAAACAAATCAAAAGAGGCCAAACAGCCCAATTTATTTTTTTCAAAAAGTGGGGATATTATTTTTGAACAATAAAATTAGTTTTTTTCTTTGTATATTGTATTTATTTACCAAGCATTGTAATATTTCATTTTTTGAGTAAATTCAAGAAGAAAAACATAAAATAGTGCATTTTTGCACATTGACAGTGTTTGATCCTAGCCATGCCTCTAACTCACGTTTATGGGTAATATCATTGCACTTGAGTTAATATTGTTTTATTATTTTTGGGAATCTAGTGTTTAGTTCCTAAATAATAAAGGCTATGAAGTAAGGAGAAAAATCTAATCAAATATGGTAAAATATAGATTCGATCAAATTAATTACATAGGGAAGAGAAGTAACTTATCTAGAAAAGTGGGTTGAAACAAATGATTCAAGGGATAAAAACTATTGTGTAGGATTGGGAATATGTTAAGAACCTGGAAATAGCTTTCATTTAGTGAAAGGATACGAGCACCAAAACAAGTCACCTTGGGGTCTAGCGTTGTTGTCATTTTCTATCATTGTTGTCCAAACTACTCATGGAGACCTAAGTTTTTTAGGTTTTGTTTGTTGTCCCTATGTCAACCTAGTTATGAAATTTTAGATGTTAAATGTGTATGTATCTCATTTTATAGGTATTTTAATCTTCAAACCCTATGTTTATCTACACACATGAAACAACAAACACATCAAAATCAAAAGGGGGGAAACTAGGTTAGGGAAAGTATGATCGCATGATATATATCCCTTGTTATCCTAATATTTGCTTACATTAACCCTCAATCTAGGGTCTCAAATCAAATGTATTTCTCCTTTAGGGAATGTTCATAATCAACACACATGGTAGATGTAAGAATGAACTTTTGCCTAGGCCCTTCCTTGATCAATCATGAAAATCTATGTGTGATACAGAATTATAAGCTATACTATTGATTAATTTTTAATTATTTACTATTCCAAAGTAGCAAGTTATAGATATAAAATTCCTTGTGAAGTCATTTATATAGGAGACTCTTTCTTTTGAATTTGGGAACTTTATTCGCATTTGGTTGATATTAGAAAGATAAACAAAACTTAAGAACGAAGCTAAGAAGGGATTGGGAATCATTAAACGAGGAAACCTAACCATTAGGAATAAAAATTCCATTGGATAGGAGCATTAAAAATGGAAACCCTAGGGTCCAACTCTATAGTCAAATCCCAATGCTCTTGTCCTATAGTCTCAGGACTTGGGGGGATGGAATTAACATGGGAAATAGAGTCTGACTGAGCTAGAATGACTGTTTGGAAGGCTATGGATGAATGGGAATAAGTAAAAAGGTGACCAAAGAAATAAATAATACCAAGATAAGAAAAATAAAAGACATGGATAATGTGAATAAGGATCATATTCTCCAGTCGGTGTCTCCTATGAAATGACTATGAAAATATATGACATGTGTGGTTGCTTGACTAATTTAGGGTGTATACATTTTCCCCTATTATATTCTAGTGATAAAATGAAATGAAGTAATAGATTAAAATAAAGAAGAATAAAATACATACCTAAACCTACCTGCATGGAGATAAATGTACTACAAAGGGCCCAACTCACTTCCTAGCCAGGGCAATGGATGGAGAGCCAAATAGTGCCTTGAGAAAGAAAGAATACTTAAAATGGATGCCCCCTATACTAAATTTAGAATTGGAATCCATGTAACATGGAGAAGAAGTAAAATGCTTGCCATCTATGATAAATATGGATGAAAATGAAGAATGCTCAAATGTCCAAAACCAATGTCTATCCTCTATCCCACATAAACTCATGTAATCTAGAATGTGTGTATAGAATATGTATGTTATGAAGAGAAAAATGTATCATGCCCCCACTCTAAATATCTAAACTAGAACTGAGAAATAATTAGAGGCCCAAAACCAATTTTTTTCTCTCTTACATAAACTCATGTAGTCTAGGTCTGAGTAATGTAATGGACCAACCACTACAAATGGCCATATAATCCAACATGATGACAACCTAGTTATAGTTCAGTATAATCTGAAAATATGGTCAATGTGCAAGAAGAGAATGGCATGTCTTGTCATTCCATCTATATAATTCTTGATGATGAAGAACATTAATGTATGTGCTATGCCCCCAGATCTAGTATGTGAGTAATGCATTTATACAATATGGAAATCTTTATAACCACATGTGATACGACCTATCGTGCCATGCCCCATGTACAAAACTAGAGATAAAAAAACTATGCTTTATACTATGTTTATAATCTATTATCTAGTCCTATAATATTTTCATTTTATATGAAGCTATACGTGTGAGACATGTAGTATGTACATGCCCCCAAATCTGGTATCTAAGTTTGTATCTATATCAAAGTCATTGTGAATCTATATAATCTAAACCACTACATATTAATAGTATATATATATCTATAAACTGAAGGTATATCCCTCTAAATGTCTTTAGTAATGTTGAGTGACCCATGTAATCTGAATCATTATATATTTTGATCAATCTGAGCTGAACCTGATAATTTGAGTGTGGATGTGTACGAACCATGGTGTATCCACTTATGAGAGTGGATGGGCATTCTAAGAATGTGTAGAAATGGGAATAATAGGAATGATGCCCCCTTTTGGGGAGAGGGATAAAATTTGTGATAGAAGAGATCAAGCCAAAAGTGATGACTAGTGGTGTAATAATAGAAACAAGGTTGGTATATTTTGAATTGATTAAGAAGTTTTTTGGTTGATTAGATTGAATTTTTGAAAGTAGTATAATTTTTTATTAGTGACAACCAAGGTGTGTGTTAGAGTATTCAAAGAATATAGAGATGATTACTCCATAATAGGTAGATGAGGTAGTAATAGAGAAAATCTTGGTTGATGCTAAAGGTATAGTTGTCATGATTTTGTGGAAGAAAATGATTTGAAAAACTAAGATATGGGGTTCAAGTTATGGGCAAAATAGTATTTTACTTTGATTGAGAAAACTAGGTAATATAAGAAATTGGATTGATTCTCAATTCATTTGTGTATTGACTAGTTTGATATTTGTAGCTCTAGAGTGAGAAATATGCCAAGGAGATGAGCACCTAATGCGACCTAGTTTGAGTAGTTGGCAGACCAAATTGAGGCTAGTGGTGATGTTACCCTAGTAAGTAGTTAAAATGCTTGATTTTTGTCTATTTTGAATCCTATTTTTGGTGTTTTGAGATATTTAAAGTATCTTAGGAAAAAATTTACTAGTTATAGTGCACTTGTTCTACATTTATCACTCATGTCCAAGTTCTAGTACTCCTATCCAAGTTGTAGTGCTCATGTCCAGTGTTGTTGTCCTGTACCCAATGTTATTATCCAAGCTACTCATGGAGACCTAAGTTTTCTGGGTTTTGTTTTATATCCATACTTGAGCTTGCTTGTGAAATTTGGGATGTTGAATGTTGATAGATCTCAGTATAGATCTATTTTAATATATAAACCCTGGGTTTATCTACACACACAAAACAACAAACACATCAAAAGCAAAAGGGGGAAAAATAGGTTAGGGGAAGTAAGATCACATGATCTATAATCCCTACTAACCTGATCATTACCTATATTAACCCTCAAGCTAGGGTATTAGATCAAATGTCATTCTCCCTTAGGGAACATGCATAATCAATGTGCATGGTAAATACAAGAATAAACTTTCGTCTAGGCCCTTCCTTGATAAAGCATGTAAATCTATATATGATTTATAATGCTGATCTATAATATTTATTGATTTTTAATTATGTATTGTGCCAAAGCAGTAAGTGCTAGATATAAAATGCCTTGTGAATTCCTTTATGTAGGAGACTCTTTATTTTGAATTTGAGAACTTTATTCGCATTTGGCCGACATTAAAAAGACAAAAAAAAACTTAAGGATGAATCTAAGAATGTATTGGGACTCATTAAGCAAGGAAACATAACCATTGAGACTCAAAATACCATTGGACAAGAGTGTTAGAAATGGACACCCTAGGATCTAGCACTATAGTCCAATCCTATCACTCTTGTCCTATAGGATTGAGACTTGGGGGATGGAATTAGCATGAGAAATAGAGTCTAGCTAAACTATAATGACCATCTAGAAGGCTAAGGATGATTTATAATAAGTAAAAAGGTGAATAAAGTAAGAAACAAGATAAAGACAAGTGAAATAAAAGACATGGATAATGTGAATAAGGCTCATATTCTCCAGTAAGATTCTCCTATGAAAGGATTATGAAAAGACATGATATGTGTGATTGCTTGACCAATTTAGGGTGTATACAATTGCATACATATACTAACATAGCTACAACAATAACATCTAGGCATCAATCCTATCAATCATCGAGGAGAAATAAGGTTAAACATTCAATGAGCCATCCTTCCATTTTACCCATTCAATTTAGTTGAAAGACGTAAATCCTAAAGGTAGAAATTTTAAGTATATAGAAAATTTATGCACACATACAAGGAATTCCATCTAATTAGGTGCCAATGATTAGCTAAATTTCTTTCAATACTATCTAAGTACCACGTATCAATCTCTTCCACATATATTTACACTTATTTTAGGTGCCATTGGGTATAAATAAAGGGTGAGCTCCTTCCACATACTAATGAGTATACAGGAAGGGCACATATCTAAAAAGGATTGGTATATTGAACTGATAGTATAAAGAAAGGGAGACCTTGATACCTAGAGTGATAAGGAACCAATCCATCACCTTTGGTTATATTCTACATAATGACTAGAAATGAGCCAAAATTATTTTTGTGAGACACTCAGCTTCTCTTTGGTGATAACTAAGCCACTTGTAAAACTAAAATTAGGACACCTTTGGAATTTAAAGACATTTTCCTATTGTAAATGGTGCTCTTACCCAATATGCTACTGACGTTGATCAAAAACATAAGTTTGACAAAGTTCTATCTAGTATGTTGACTCAGGTACAACTCGGCATATGACTAGAAGATAAGATTGGTTCTACAACATGAATGAGAGTTCACTAAAAGATCATGTCTCTTTGGGTGATGATTCATCCTACCAAATTCAAGGCATTGGTAATATCTCCTTACCACTTGGATGATATGATTGTAAAATCTCATATGTCCTATATGTCCCAAGATTCATTAAGAATCTTTTGTTAGTTAGTCAGCTAATTAAACATAACCTATAGGTCGACTTTGATTTCAAAAGTGGAAAAAAGATGTGTTTGATCAAAGATAAGTTAAAATTCTTGAAAATTATTGCATGACCCTTAAGAGTTTGCAAAATTTTCCAACTTGACTTTGTTCATTCAAACAATCAAGAACTTGTAGCTCAAGATTCAAACTCAACCAATTTATGGCATCACAAATATGGTCATATTATTTTTTGATACCTCAAAGCACTCAACAATCAAAACATGGTCCATGGACTTCCTTAGTTGAAGAAAAATACAAATCTCTGCACTAGTTGTTTAGTAAGGAAACAACATCAAACATATTTTGGTCAAAGTTCCTCAAGATCATCTAGTAAGCTTGATTTGGTGCATACCAATCTATGTAGACCCATGAGATCCAGTCACTATAGGTTTTAGTATTTCATACTTTTTATTGATGAATACTCATGAAAGATGTGGGCCTACTATCTAAAGACCAAAGAGCAAGCCTACAATTATTTCAAATAGTTCAAAGCAATAGTTGAAATTGAAACTAGTTATAAAAATAAGGCTCTCTACTCTGATTGAGAGGGAAAATTCACCAGTAAAGATTTTTTTGCTTATTTGAAAGAACATGGCATTCATAGACAAATGACTCCACCATATACTCCATAGTATAATGGTGTTGCAAAACAACAAAATTACACTATCATGGAAATAGTGCATATCATGATTAAAGATTTAGGTTTGGCATGCACATGTTGGGTAGAAGTAGTGAAAAAATTAATTTAATTATTGAATAGGTCACCCATTGTAGATCTTCATAATATGACTCCACATGAAGCCTAGACAGGGAATAAACATTCCATTACTCATCTTTGAGTTTTTAGATGTAAAGCTTATATGCATGTTCATAAAAATAAGAGAAAGAAATTAGATAACAGATCCATGCCATATATCTTATTAGGGTATAGTGAAGAGTAATTTTCCTACATACTGATGGATCCTAAAACAAAGAAGATCTCCATTATTAGGGATGTAGAGTTTGATGACAAAAATAAAACTAGTTTACCTTCCACAAAATCACATGATTCAGTAATCAGACCTCTAGACAATTTAGAAGGCCATAAATAAATTAAAGGTGACAATGATAATGAGGATGATCAGTCAATTAATGTAGATCAACCCATAAGAATAGTGAAACATATGCCTAAATGGTATACAAGTACATTAAGAGATGTTAAACTAGACAAGGCTCTAAACACATCAACTACTAGACCAAGGACTCGTAGCATGACTCAAGATGAGGTCAATTTGGCCCTAATGAGCATAGTTGTAGAATCAATAGAGCCCTCGATAGTTTAATAATCCCTAGAGTCTAAACCTTATAAGGATGCCATGGATGCATACTATCAATCACAAAACATGGCAACATGAATATCTTCCACCAAGGAAGAAGCTAATCAATTATAAATAGGTCTTCAAAATGAAATAAAAAGAAGATGGCAGTATAGACAAGCACAAGGCTTGAATCATGGCTAAAATATATGCACAGAAGGAAGGCATAGACTATGAGGAGACATTTTATCTTGTGACCAAGATCAAAAAAATTAGAATGATATTTGTTTTGGCTACACAATTTGGATGAAGGATCCACCAAATGGATGTAAAATGTACCTTTCTCAATGGATATATATAAAAATAAGTTTACATGGCATAACTGGAAGGTTTTGTCTGACTTGGTAATGAAGGAAAAGTATGTAAACTCATAAAATATTTGTATGGTCTCAAACATGCTCCCCAAGTCTAGTACATAAAGATCGATGAACATCTCATCCAACATGGATTCTAGAGGTGTCCCTAAAATCCAAATCTCTACCTAAAATAATAAGGGGGAGAGATTGTGATTGTTTAGTATATGTCAATGATATAATCATCACTAATAGTTTAGTGAAGATGATAGATACAACCAAAAAATATCTTAACTAATCATTTGACATCACAGATCTTGGACTTCTACATTATTGTCTTGGATTAGTAGTATGGTAAAAGGAACACCACGTCTTTGTGTCCTAGATGAAATATTCCAAGATAACGCTTAAAAAAATTAGGATGATAGATAGTAATACAATTTCTACACCTATGGAGATAAGGCTTCAGTTGTCTCATACAGATCTATCACCATAAGTAAATATAAATCTCTATCAACAATTTCTTGGGAGTCTTATTTACTTAACATATACTAGGCCAAACACTAGTTATGTAGTTATCTATCTCTTAATGTTCATGCAAGAGCCAAATATGTCTCACTAGAAAGTAGCAAATTGAATACTAAGATATATCAAGGGTACAATGGACTTCAGCATAGAATATAAGAAGAATGATAATTTCTTCTTGACGGGATATTCTAACTTAGATCATGCATGAAATATTGATGACATAAAACCACTTATGTATATGTGTTCTTTTTAGGATCTAGTCCTATATCCTAGGGGAGTAAGAAATAGAACTTTATTTCTTAATATTTCACTAAAGTAGAATATCATGCTATAGGAGGAGCTATCTATGATGTGATATGACTACATTGCATACTAGAAGGATTGGGAGTACCACATAAGACACCTACCATCATATACTATGACAATGAGGGTGTTCTCAAACTTGTTTGCAATCTAATATTTCATGAACACACAAAACGCATTGAGGTGAAAGTTCATTTCATTTATGAACATGTACAACAACATAATATCTAGCTCTAGTATTGCTTGACAGAAGAACAATGTGCTTATGTCTTCACCAAGTCACTTGCACATGACAAATTTGAGGCATTTAGAGAATTTTGGTCCTGTTCACTTCAAGCTATGTTGAATTAAGGGGGAGAATGTTAGATTTTAATGTAATATGATTAATTCACCATAGTATTTTATTATTAGTTTGTTGCATTCTTACACCTGAAATCTATCCCAAATCTATTTATTTGTAATCATTCCTATTTTTTAGGAAGTTGTGTATTCTTGTAATATGGTTATTTAATAACCCTATGTAATAATTCTTCATTATAAAAATATATTATTATTCAAGCTATTATAAGAACAACATTTTTACTTATCTCCCATGCATTATAATTATGTATACATTGACATGAGTATATGTCTTCTATACATGTTTAATTTTAATTTTTATTACCTCCACTTTATGCCACAAGCTTTGGTTAGCACTAGATTAGACTTTACTTTATTTTTATCTTTTACTTAATGAATATGAAAACATAGGACCTGGTTAGGGTTATTGCATAGTTTTGTTGTCTAGAGGCTTTGGAACCCTCCCTAATGATATTATTATGATAAGATACCCCTTGGTTAGGTCTAGAGGATCCATCTTGGTTATGACCTTGGATATTTAATGTATCAACAATCAGAAGTGTAATTAGAATTTATCTTCTCTAAGCTAAGATTAATTTATAGATCAAGTTTTTTTTTCCTTTGTGTACAGATCCATCCTAGATAAGGATGACATTTATAAATGCTCTCCATTTCTATATTTTGTAGGCTAATTGACAACCTAGTGGAAGTACGAGGAGTGGCCATGCCTCCTCTAGTAATGGTCCTATATCTCCATTTAAAATGCATCATATATCTCATGTCCCACTACTAGTTGTAATATTAGGATGAAATTAATCATATAATTGTTAGTATATTTTTTTATCCAAACTTAGGTTGTTCTAACTTACCAATGATTGTTCACTAGGCTTGATTTGGTTTCTCCTATAGTCCTCTTGGCAAAAAGTTCTACCTGTGTCTTGTCCAGATAAAATTTAGGGGTATATGAATAGTTGTAAAATAAATGAAAGGAAGAGGGGAGTGGAGAAGGGAGAGGAGGATAAGAAGAAAAGGAACAAAATTATAAGGATAGAATTCATTCATGTTAGGTTCAATAATTTATATACACATAAATATTATACGTAAAACCTTGCACTTAACTCCATGAGGTCATACCAAGGTAGGTGATGTAATAAATGGGTTGTGGATTATGTTGATTATTAGGTGAAATGAGATTTAAAATGGGTGTTTATAAGGGTTTCTCATGATGGAACCAAAAAACCTCTGCAACATCATGATACTCATTGAGATTATTAAGCTTTGAATAAATAGAGTTCCAAAGTCCTTCCATCTCTAATATTATGAGGAGGTAAAGCTCCTAATCGATATTATTCTTGGGAAATGAGGGAGATTAGGATGAATGACTCATGAAAATATATCTACTATGTCAATTTGCCTATATGTAGTCAATTTCATCCACAAAATGTTAATAATATAGGAAGAGGTTGGACTAGAGGAGAAGAAAGAGGTGAGAATGAGAAACCAAGCCTAAATAATATTGTAATGATGGATTTTGTTCTGAAGGAGGACAATGATCAATGGCTCAAGAATTTTTTCTTGTTCCTCTAGTGTGTCGAGAGAGTCACTAATTAGATGAAGGATTGGGGTGGAACAAAACACCTCTCTTAAGCTCAATGTTGATATCAGAATGTATGTCAATGATAAGACTAGGTTTTCTAACCCTTATGAGAATTCCTTCTCTAACAAGATCGGGTGTTTTGGAAAGTGTAACCTAAAAGGGATTAGACAATGTGTAAGCATATGAGCCTATCTAAATAAATTGTGTAAGGACTTATTGTGTTTTTAAAATCACATTTTTATTTGGTTTTTGTGATTAGACAAGGTTTTTGATAATATTTTTATTGTTTTCATCATTTTAAAAATGTTTAACTAAAATGGAATATAATTAGTTTCTAAAATGAAATAACTAAAAGTAGAGAGAAATAATCAAACTCAAATATAATTAGTGAACATTTTTTTTCAATGTATACTAAGTAGGAGAGTGAGAGATCTATTTTACCTATCCTAATGTTATTTTTTAAATTTCTTAGATGTAAGTTACATGGAGTTATTTTTATTTTTTAATTGATATATGAATGGATCTACTGAGAAAACTATGTTTTTTTTAAATGTGCAAGTGATTCGAGAAAAGTTCTAAGCTCCAAATAACAAATACTATGTGGTCCTAGAGTTCTCCTTCACCCAAACAAGTCAAAAATAATTTTTTAATCATTCTAGGTGTTGCACACTACTTATGAGCAATATATTTGAAATTAAAATGAATGATCTAAGTTCTTATTTTTATGATAAAATGAATTAAGATAGAATATTTAATTTATTTTAAAAAATAAAATCAAAATCTCAATGGCATCTCTTGTTTGCCTAAGTTTGTCTAGGGTTTTTCTACTCACAAGTTACTTGTTTTGAGAATAAAATAACTTATTTCAAAACTAAAAACCAATTATTTTAATAGTTGTAAATATATGATATACTCTCTAACATTCACCTGAGGTCTAGATGCAAGATTGTGTTGTGAGAGAATATATAGAGAGAATGCAAGTAAACAAATAAACTAACTATTTTTTTGTGTAAGGATGAGAGAAAATAATTTTTCTATCAAAACATTATTTTTCAAGAAAATATTTAAGATAATACAAGAATGAATGCTAACATAATGTAATATACTGAATAAATAGAGAAATATATGTTAGAAAATCCTTCAACCTGATCGTGATGTAGATTGGGTGAAAACAAAACATTTATTGTGTGATGGTTCTGAGTATGCTAGCTCTTTTATTCAAGTGAATATTTTAGGAATTATATAACAAGGAGGATGATTAAATTACTATCGTAAATGAAGAGTAAGAAGAAAAACACAATTCAAAATAAGGAACAGTTGACTATGGTTGGATAAAGACACCATTTGTAAAGACCTATTTGAAACAATAATGGCTCTTCATATCTACAGTTGTGTAGGTGAAAATGAAAATAATAAAATCAAAACTCAAAATAAATTATACCATGTTATGGATGTAAAGGTTTCAAAACTCTTAATCTCTAATGCAAAATTTTAGATCCAAAATGAAGTGAAAATTGGCTTACTTATAAAAGAGCAATAGAGCTTGTATGAAGGAGTTTAACTTAGTGGAATATATGAAGGACTCAAAATGATTGAAAATATAAGAGGGAGTGAGTTCACCCTAATTGGAGGTGAACTTAAGTTAGAAAAAACAAAAAAATATGACACCAAGTATACAAAATGCATCAAGGAATGAGTCTCGGAAGCTAAAATTGGAGGGCAGAACAACAGTGATAGAAAAATAGTGATAGAAAAAAAAATTAAAATATTTAAGCTAATACAATAATGAATGCCAAATTTAAGCAATATACTGAATAAAATAAAGAAATATAATCTAAAAAAACTTTCAACCTGATCTTGAAGTAGACCAGATGAAAACAAAACATTTATTGTGTTTTGGTCCTCAATATGCTAGCTCTTTTACCCAAGTGAAGATTTTAGGGACCCTATAACAAGGATGAATAAATGACTGTCAGAAATGGAGTGAAAGTAGAGAAACACAACTTGAAGAAAGAAACAACTGACTATGGTTGGTTGAAGACACCATTTGTAAAGATGTGGTTAAAAGAACAATGGCTCTCATTTTCTACAATAGTGTGGTCAACAATAAAAATAATCAAATCAAAACACCCAAGGAATTATAGCATGTTGTGGATGTAAAGGCTTAAAGATTCTTAAGCTCTAATACAATTTTTTGGAAATGAAGTCAAAATTAACTTACTTGTAGAAGAGCAATGGAGCTTGTATGAAGGAATTTAACTGAGTTGAACTGGGAGTTGAACATATGAAGGACTCAAAATGATTGAAAATAGAAAAGAGGGTGAGTTGATTATGTTTGGAAGCAAACTTAAGGTGAAAATAATAAAAATTGTAACACTAATTATACAACTCACATTGATAGGTGAGTGTTGGAATCTAAAATTTGAAGGTAGAGCAATGTTGATAGAACCACCCTTATTTGTAGGGGAAGTTATGTAACCACTACATTTGGGGACACAATTGCCTTTACAAATTACAAAACTACCCATATTTTAAAACATAATCGTCCTCTTAGGATAGAACTATTGTGGCTGTTTACACAATCACCGTGATGAACACATCACTAATAAATAGGTTTTGTAACTTCATAGGGCGGTTTCATTCCCTGATAGGGCAGCTCTGTTACTAAATTTTTTTCAAAAAAAATACGCTGAGAGGCACTGCAAGGACCAACAAAAGGAGGTTTTGAAAGACCTACAAGAAAGGGAAGAAAAAGAGGAGTGTTAGAGTGTTCATCTTTTAACATTATTAAGATGTTATTACATTATCATTAGACATGTCTTGTCAAACATATCACACTGTACAAAAATTTGGTACATACAATTATAGAAGCCACCCTGTTTATTAGATCAAGAAAAAAAACTAGAGTTAAGTTTAATGTCCAAATAATTATTTTCATTTAACAAAAACAACAAATTTTATTTGGGATTGAGTGTTTCTCTCAACCTTTTTCTTTTCTCATTATTTCTTAAGATGCAATTGAAGTCACAAGCAAACAGAAACTGTTTATCTTTTCTGCATCATTAATTTTACAATGGAACTGAAGGAAGCATACAGATCAATAAATAAATAATTGTTAAAAAGACATATTCTCCCAACCCATTTCAAATATTAAGGGAAATTACTCATAACTCATTTGAAGAAAGGAAAATAGAAGCTTATTTCCGTCCGAATGAGGTGCAGGCATCTTGGGAACAAATCAAAAATAAAAGATTTATAGCGAATGGCGAACGAAGCCAACGAATAAAAGAATCGTTGGAACAATTTGGTCATCTTGGAAAAAAACAATGCAAGTAAAGCGTCTCTTTCTCAGAAGTTTCCCAGCCAACGTTAGAAGTTTCTTAACCAGATACTCGTTAAGCGCTATCGTCAAACATATTGGCTTGACTCCACCCCTACACCCCACTTTTTTTCATATATAAAAATAAACACGGTGGAAAATGATACCAAGATGATTCCTTTCGCTGCAAAGGCTGGAATTGCAAGCCTTTGTATTGACCACGTGTATCAGTATTACACACATTTCACCTATTTAAACCATTAATGGTATGGTTTTGAATCACATTTCTCATTGCCCGAGTTTCTGAATTTTTGTGGATTGGAGTGAATTTTTTGAGTGCAGAATTGCATTGGAAATTTATAGTATTACTAAGATGGAAATCCAAAATTTGGCTTGGTTTTCTGTTGTTATTGGCAGTGTTTTTGTGTTTATGT